>CAUYON010211546.1:0-60859 GCA_963573935.1 Arctocebus calabarensis
AAAATGCCATGAAGGCTATCTGTAACAGTACGATCAAAATATTTCTGAATGTATATGAATCGTGCCCTATGATTGCACCAATGTACATAATTATGATTCAGTAAAATTATATAAAAAAAAAATAGAGGAGGAAGAAAGTTAACTGATCACTGACTTTCCTCTGTGGGAGAAAAACCAGGTGACCTAACCTCCCGGAAATCAAAATATTGAGACTTTCCTACCCAGAGTGATGGATAAGGCAGGAATGGGCCTGACAAGGTTCTTTCACCATGACTCATTCTGCCTCTGAAGCTGGGTGTTCCCAGGAGGTAGTTTTCCAGAAGGTTTACTCTGCGTGGACACAGTAGGACACACGGATTTGGGGGCAAGATTAATAAAGACAATACAGAATCAATACAGAAACAGATAATAGATACCAAGGAAGTGATGATTTTGTTGGGCATGCTACTGGCAATATGGATATCGTTTTGTTAACGCAATAACACTAACGGTTCTGGACTTTTTGCAGCAGTACAATATGTATGAAATGTACATAGTTTTAAGAGATGCTTGGGGGAATAAAATGGCACGGGGCTTTGAGTTTGCTTTAAAAAAATGTGAAATAAACCCAAATCGTAAGATTCAGGGTGTGTAAAATGTAGAATTACAAGGGACTTCTCTACTTGTTGGGAATATAAGAATCATCAGAAAAACAAGCATGTTAGTTACATTTTAGCAACTGGAAAAAATAAGGATTTTTCAAAATAAAAAATATATATATGTTTTTCTTTCTGGGATCAAGTGCCTTTGGCAGAGCTCTTTTGGCTGTGTTGCTATCCAATGCAAAGCAGAAAATATTTGATTGGGTGGAGAGACGCACTTCATGTTCTTCCTGCCAGTGTGGAAGGGGATTGTCTATTCCTGGGTAGCACCATTAGGACCATAAAGGGGAAATGTGTGTGGTTGTTTGCAGCGTCGGGATGTTGTTTGATGAGGCATCTGCTCCATCATAAATTGGGCAACGTGTCTCTCCTCCTCCGCTCTTTCTTTCTGCCACTGCAGCCTCCAAATCAAGGGATACGATGCATGCTTTCCACAGATCATTGTACGAGGTGCGGGACATGGAAAAACTCATTCCTAGACAAATCATTTTGGCACCAACTGTGTATTGGCAGAGGGCCCTGAGCTTGCTTGATTTAATGCTCTGTTGGTGCCTTTTTGAAATTCTTAATAATTTTTTTTTAGGAGGCAGGTTGGCATTTTCATTCAGCCTTGGCCCTGCAAACTACATAGCCAGTCTTTAATGTTTTAATATTTTTAATTTTTAAAATTTAGATTAATTTGAGGGTACAAATGTTTAGGTTACAGATCGGGCGCAGTGGCTCTCTCCTGTAATACCAACATTTTGGGAGGCCAAGGTGGGTGCATCGCCGAGCTCACAAGTTCAAGACCAGCCTGAACTAGAGTAATTCCATCTCTAAAAATAGGCAGGTGTGGTGGTAGCACCTGTAATCCCAGCTACTCAGGAGGCTGAGGCAAGAGAATCGCTTGAGCCCAAGAGTTAAAGTTGCTGTGTGCTACAACTCCAGGGCACTCTACTGGGGACAACAAAGTGAGATTCTGTCTCAAAAAAAAAAATAATAATACCCCCAGACTGTACCCCATGGTTGAACTAATGTACACAGCTATGATTCAATTTAAAAAAAAGCAAGAAAAAGAAGTAAAAATCAGAGATTTGAAAGGGAAAAATAAAGTCTATATTTCAAAATAAAAAAAAAATAATAAAGTTTAGGTTACGTTGTTTTTATTTCTAAGGTAAAGTTCAAGTTGTAGAAGACCCCTTCACCCAGCGGGTGTGCTGAACACCCTCACATTGTGCGCATTAGGTGGGATCTCACCAGTTGCCTTTCCCTCTCCCTCTGACCCCCCTTCTCTACTCCTCACTATATTATTCTTGTGTTTTGCCTTTCCTATATTGGCCTCATATTACTATTGAGTATGTTGGATATTTTTTCCCCATCCTTGAGATACTTTACCAAGAAAAATTTGTTTCAACTCCATCCAGGTAAACAGAAAATCTGTAAAGTCTCCATCTTCTCTTGTGGCAGAATAGTATTCCATGGTGTACATATACAGACAGTCTTGAATGGCAAAAACAAACAAAGAAATAACAACCAATCTCTGATCTCATGGAGCATATTTGCTAGGATTAGATTTGGGTCCTGGCCCTGGGCTCGGGGGCGTAGAGTGGGAAGAGGTGCAGGGATGTAAGTCCATCCAGCAGAGTGGGAAGAGAGGTGGAGAGAGGCAAGGTTCCCTAAGCAAAGTGGCAGATTTGACCTCAAAAAGGCAGTACGACTTTCCTAGTGGGAGTCACATGGTCAGAAGAAGATCAGGGGATATTTATCCATGAGCTGGGCATAGAGAGGCAGGGGGAAGGGCTTTTGTGCATGTTTGATAAAGTTGTGCTCACGATCTGATGGATACCAATATGGTGAGAGGGAAGAGGCCATGCTGACTTGTTGGCTCAATCCCGGAGGAATTTACTTGGCCATCGTAAGGAACTGGAACTTCATCTTTGGGTGAGTGGCTCTCGATTCTTGGCAACTCATTAAAATATTTGAGGGAATTAAATGATATCAAGGCTGCATATCTCCAGTTAAATGAGACTGTCAGGGATTGGGCAAAGGCATTGGTAGTTTTGAAATCAACCCAGGTGATTCTAATGTTTAGCCAGAGTTAGAGACACCAGGACTCAGGCACCAGGGAGTCAGTAGGATATGGTGTGAATAAGACTGTCAGTCATAGCTACCTCCTGAAAGAGTTGGAGGGTGAGTTAAGGAGGTATATCCAAGGCAACATGAGTTGGGTCAGTGCTTCTCAAACTTTTGTGTCCTTATAAACTACCCGGGGATAGTGTTAAAAGGCTGACTGCTTACATATGAGGCAAGGCCTGGAATCCTGCTTTTCTAGCAACACTTGAGTGATACAGAGCTGTTGGCCTTTGCCCCATAGCAGGTGCCAAGCAGTTGGGAGACAATTCTAGTAGTCCAGGCAAGAGACAGTCAAGTCTAATAAAAGGCAGCGTGCATGGGATGGAGACAGCCATGTAATTTCTGGATTTCTTGCTAAGGTGACCGAAAAGAAGTTGTAAAAAGAAATTTTTTCTTTAGAGTAGCACTTGCCTAGGAGTGAGCAAAGCTGGATGTTATGTTTTAGCTCTACTGGTTCTAGTCAGGGCAAGCCGATAAGGACCATGCATTCGGGGTGATCCCTGTGTACAGCAGACCTAAGGGAAGACTCATTTCTGATGATCACCAGAGAGCCTTGGTTTTTACCAACTGTTTGCAGGCTTATGGCTCACTTTAGCCAATATAGACTGATGGTTTTTACTCTTTACATTTGGATAGTCATTACATAGCGTCCTTTTCCAGCACTGAAACAGTGCTATTTTATTTCCTCTTATGGAAATAATATTTTCAGCTCCATTGGTCTTTGGTTTATACTTGGACAATATGACACCATTTAGCCAGTTGGGAACATAGGGGGAACACCATGTTGTGGGGAGAAGGGAATGTTGCAGGGGAACATGGAGGAGAATACAAAACAAGTTTGTAATCATCAGGGAAATGCAAACTAAAACAATTAAGATAGTATTATGAGATACCACTGTACCCCAGTCAGAAGGGCCATTATCAAAAAGTCAATAAACAATAGGTATTGGTGCATGGATACTGTGGAAAGGGAATGCTTCTACACTGTTGGTGGGAATGCAAAAAATAATACAATCTCTATGGAAAACAGTATAGAGATTTCTCAAAGCACTAAAGTAGAGCTACCATTTGATTCAGCAAAGCTACTACTGAGCGCCAATCTAGTCAAAGGAAAAGAAGTCATTATATCAAATAGAAACATGCACTTGTATGTTTATCACAGCACAATTCACAATAGCCCAGATATAGAATCAACCTAAGTGCCCATCTCCTGATGAGTGGATAAAAAATGTGGTATATATGGACCACGGAGCACTCAGTCATCACAAAGAATGAGAAGGTGTCTTTCATAGCAACTTGGATGGAGCTGGAGACCAATATCCTAAGAGAGGTATCTCAGGAATGGAAAACCAAACACCATATGTTTTCACTTGTAAGTGGGAGCTAAGCAGTGGGTATTCAGGGGCATACAGAGGGGTACAATGGACACTCAGAAAGGGGGAGCACATTGGATACTCACAAAGAAGGGAGAGGAATGAAAAATTACCCACTAGGGACAATGTACACTGTTCAGGTGACAGATATCATACTTCACCACTATACCATCTATCCATGTCATCAAAAACCACTTGAAATCTATTGTAATTTAAAAAATGAATTTATCAATGAAAAAGGAAACAAATTTGACTTGGATATGTTAAAAAATTATGGTGCCCAAAGAGACTTTACCTAACAAATGCAATCAGTGTAGCCTAATTCTTTGTACCCTCAAAGAATCCCAAACACTAAAAAAAGAAAAAGCATTGCAGAAATAATTAAAAAGAAATTACGGTGTCCTATGATGCATGATTTCAATAAGCACACAGGTGCAGATCCAGATACCCACAGGGAAAGTCTGGGCAGCAGAAGTGGATTGGGAGCCCTCAGGGTCCATGTAGTTGGACCTGTGAGAACTGATGACACAGTCCTGGTGGAGTGAGGTGGCAAGAAGGCTGGGTAATGCTGATATCTCAGGGGTGATGGAAGAGGACTGTGAACGCTTCTGCTCCTCCATTATCCCTTCTCCCCCCTTGTCAGGGAGCCTGAATGGTTCTTCAATGGTTCATCCAGAAAATCCACACGTGGCTGGGATTCTTGATACAGTGGCATCACATGAGCAGACCTACATAGGCAGACAAACATATTACCTCTACTTTTTCAGGGTGTTTTCTTATTTATTTTTGACTAGGACTGAGAATTCAAAGGACATAAGTTAGATTAACAGGAGAAGAGCAGACACATTTATTTAATACAAGTTTTATGTGGCACGGGAACCTTCATAAGGAAATGCAGACCCCAAGAGGCAGTTGGAGGTGAGCACTCACATAGCAAATTGGACAAAGAGGAGTGTAGCAAAGCCAAGGAGTTTGAGCTGCAGCAGTAACTGGGTGGAGAAGTGACTAGAAGGGTGAGGATTAGTTTGACAAGGTTTGTGCAGATTTCCCACTCCTCAAATTCCTGCTGTTGATGATAAGAATGATACTTTCCTTCTGGCATAAAGAGGGCATCATTCACATGGGAATTTTATCTCCTGCTCTTAAGAAACAGAAGGAAAGTCAGAGTGTTTTTATTGTACCTGTTAGTCCTTCAAGTCCCTCTAAATAGTCAATATGCTGCAGCAGCATGTTTTTAATTTCCAATCCAATCTTTTCTGCCACCTGCATAATTCCTAGCTTTTATTGATGTTAGGTGGGAAAGAGGTTGGTGGATTACTTGTAATTATCCTACAGTTTTAAAAGAAAAAACATAAATATGAACTCACCCGATGATTTTGTCATCCATTTTAGGTTACATAAAATAATTAAAGTGTTTTGGTTCAACAAGGGATTGGAAAGGGTCATCGACCACACTGGTTCTAGAAATACACTGCTCCTCCCACGATCAGGTGCCAAGAGTTAGTTTAATTTTTCTCCTTCTCTCAGAGTCCTAAAAATCCTCTTTTCTAACTTCACTTTTATCTGTTCCCTACTCCCTCCCTACTCTCTGAATGTGCTTGAAAATGTCCAAGGTCTAGAGAATCCTTGTGCCTGCAGAAAATCAGCAGAAGCAAGGGGATAATTCTATGTGCTGCATACATTAAAATCTTAACCCAAACTCTGCCAGAATCCCCACTTCATCCTAAAACCAGCAGAGACCTCCATGCTATTGCTAAACAGCAAGGGAGGGGGAATATAGCCATGGAAGAGGAGCTAGATCCCTTTAAGACGATTGGGATTTGGACAGCAATTGTGGGAGACAGAGGAAAGGAAGTGAATTGAGCAAAATTGCCATGCAAATAATGGTCCCCAGGCTGCCACCAGAATCATTCAATCAGGGAACATAATGGAGGAGAAACAAAACAAAATGACAGTAGTGAAGAACGTCCCTCTTCCCATCATTAACAACATCACAATCCCAACTGGGTAGGTCACGTTTCAGCTTCCAGTAGAAGCAGGTTTGTGTCTTCAGGATTTTCACAGATGCGCTAGGACTTCGGGGAATCCTGGGTGGGAGAATGATCTGAGAAAATCTTCCAAAGGTCTGCTTCCTGGAGCAGAGGTCGTAGGCCGAGCATCCCTTTGTCCTTCCTCATAAAGGAACAACTGGTGGGAGCTGGGTGTGGCGTGCGTGGAAAACGGTATCTCTACTTTTCATTGACTCAGAGTAAGGCCAAACGGGAACTAAAAACTCAAGACTGCTTGCTCTTGACTGGAGTTTCATCATCTTATTACAGACCTCTGATCATCTCACACTCATCAAAAACTCCAATGGGTAGACACTGGTGTATTTGATAAGTAACAATGGGAAAAGTAATACAGTTTCCATCATGGCGGAGAACTTTTTGTTGGGGACAGTTTGAAACATTCACATACATGAATTGGTGGTCTAGAACTTCATCCAGCAGGTATGAGAACTTCATTCAACAGTTATGACATAACACACATTTTATGCTAATGACATGTAATATTCAAGTCAAGCAGTGCTATTCTGATACCTCCCAATGTAATAAAAGAAGACGTATAACCATCAGATTTTTTAAAAATCAGTTGCCTTCTCCAGGGCTTTATATGCAGCCAGCTTGTTTTGTAGTGATATAGGTAAAGGAAATGGATGAATGGCAGATGTCATGTTTTTCAGTTTTCAAAATAGCATAGCCATTGCCAAACAAGACAGACACTGTACAACCCTTTCCACTTCACCCTTGGCATAGGGAGGGAATGCATGGCTAAGAAAATGAAATACTCATTCACAAGCAGTGAGGGGAGACACCTTTTGCGTTATCTTTTGTGTTTTAAGCCATGTGTTACAAACAAATTTATTTCTATATATTCCATAGTCCCCAGATGGTTGGTTATGTTATACAATTTGTGTTTAGATAGGAAGATCATTTTATGAGCTTATAACACAAATGCCAGTTACATGTATGGGGTTTAATAAAATAGCCCCCCCTTGGAGACAGCTCCAGGCTTGTATTATAAGCTCGGCACAGACAGAGTGTCGAATTTCTTTCAGGCAATCTTTGTGTTTCATTTTATGAGAAAATCTCTTAAGACATTTAAAAGCCAATATACTTTGAATACTTGTTAATAGATACCAATGTTTAGGAAAATGTTAATCATCAACTAGGCTAAAATATTTAAGCATTACATTTTTAAACAGGCTAAATGTAAATACATTTAATATTAAAGTATTTTACAAAAAAGGCATTGAGGAAAATAGCCGGTAAAGGAATATTTGGAATGGGAAAGTTTTGCATCAGTGTAGTTGGACCCATGGCAGAAATAAAGTTGTGTACATCATATATCGACAGTATATTTTGACACTGTCCTGATTTCAGCCTGGGCCAAGCTCTGCTATTTACCTTTCTATTGTTAGGCAAATATATATCCCTTTGTTCATGTTTGCAAAGAAGGATTTGTTCCTTTTCAGGCCAGGTAATGCTCTTTTACACACAGAAGCTGGACTTACTTGAAGCTTGACATTTCTAGAGGAGCAGTCCCCAAACTTTCAGCACCAGAGACCAGTTTCATGGAGCGGGGGAGGTGGAAATAGGGAAACTGGGGAGGATGGTTTCAGGATGATTAAGCACATTACATCTCCACCTCAGATCATCAGGCATTGGATTCTCATCAGGAGTGCACCCCTAGACCTCTGGCATGCACAATTTACAGTGGGGTTCATGCTCTTATGGGAATCTAATGACGTAGCTGATCTGAGAAGAGGCAGTGATGCCAGGGATGGGAATGGCTGTAAATACAGATGAAGCTTTGCTGTCTTGCCCATCTCCTAGTTTGGGCCCCACATTTCCTAACAGGCCATGGACTGGTACCAGTACTGGTCTGCACCCTAGTGGGTGGGATTTTTAAGAGAACGAGTAGTGAGGATGGAGGTGTATCACAGAGCAGCTTTCTAATATCAGAGGTTAAGCCAAGTGAACTAGAATTATTTAACCCCAAGAAGACTGGCTTTCAATGTCATATATTTATTATATGGGTGTTCATATTTAAATAGAGTAACAATGCCCTTTGAGACAAATGCGTTGTATGGGCGTTAGGAAGAATTTCCAGGTAATTATTGTAGAAACCAACAGACAAAAAAAGGAGTTGAGTGTGTGGTTGCTACCATGGGATGTTTTGCTACAATCTGTTGAAATATAGAGAGCAGATAATCCAGCCGATGACAGGAGGACTCATCCTCTCAGTCCATTGTGTCACTGCATTGGCTTTTACCAATGACAAATCACTATTGACATGTAGTAAAGACCTGCACACACGGAGATGATTTCCAAGAGGAAAGAGTACCTCACGGCTAATTCAGAACATTGGCTGTTTGTTGCAAGATCCTCAAAGAAGAAAAAGTAAGGTGCGTTTTCATTATCATATTATTTTTAGGAGGGCATGGCCCACGGGATTCCTCAGATACAAATACCCTCTTCTTGGCAACATTTGCTACATTTAAGAAAAAACAGGGTAGCTTTACAAGCTAAAAGCATTTGTTACGGATGAATTAGTGTGTACAGAGTGAGGTTCCAACTCCGAGAAACTGTCTCAAAGCACTTGGGTCTGAGAAGGGAGCAGCTGAAGTCAAGAGGTGACCACACTGCCCGTTGCCAGGGCAGCCCCTGAAGATCTCAGCTGCCACTTACTTCCCTCTGAAGGGTAACAGAGTACACCACCCCACATATGCCAGTTTTTGGCAAAAGGATTATTCTGAGCTTTAAGGCACTTGAAAAGAGCAATGGCAAGAAAAGTTCTCTGACCTTTTCTTCCTAAAACCAGGAGACGAAACCAGGGATGAGGAATTGAGACTGATGGAAAGCTGTATAGTTGTCCCTCCATATCTGAGGGAGATTAGTTCCCAGACACCCTGTGGATACCGAAGGGATGCTCAAGTCTCTCTTATAAAAAAACACAAGTAGGCGGCACCTGTGGCTCAAAGGAGTGGGGCGCTAGCCCCATATGCCAGAGTGGCGGGTTCAAACCCAGCTCTGGCCAAAAACTGCAAAAAAAAAAGAAGGCACAAGTGGCTGGGCACCTGTAGCTCAAGCGGCTAGGGTGCCAACCACATACACCAAAGCTGGCAGGTTCAAGTCCAGCCTGGGCCTGCCAAACAATGACAACCACAATCAAAAAAAGCCAGGTGTTGTGATGGGCACCTGTAGTCCCAGCTACTGGGGAGGCTGAGGCAAGAGAATCACTTAAGCACAAGGGTTTGAGATTGCTGTGAGCTGTGATGCCACAGCACTCTACCCAGGGTGACAGTTTGAGACTTGATGTCAAAAAAAAGGCATAAGTATACAGTTGTATTTGCATATAAGCTGCACATATCCTTCTGTATACTTTAAATGATCAATAGATTAATTACAATATCAAATATGATGTGTTATATAAATAGTTGTTATATTGTTTTGTTTTTTAATAGTATTCTTTTTTATTATTGTATTATAATAGAACCTGCATAGTTGACCAGCCCCTTACAGTGACCACCTCCTTAAGTTGACCTAGTTTTCATAAACCGGACATGCACCGCATGTATGTATCAGTTCAGGAGGCCTAGTCGTTGACCTTCTGCACTGATGACCACCTCTGTATGTTGATCAGTTTGTTACAGTCCATTGGGTGGTCATCTTACAGAGGTTCTACTGTATTTTGTATTTTCTTTCTGAATATTTTTGGCTGAATATTATTGGTTGAATCCATGCATAAGAATACAGAGGTCAAATTGCACAAACCAACCTTGAATGAATCCTTTTCTCTCAGTCACTTCTCCACGATTAACTGCCTTTGATCAAACCCTTACGTCCCTTTATGTTTTCACAATTTACTCTTATTCAACCTGGCATATAAGCACTTAGGTTTTGCAACTTCTTTGGCTCTTTATTTTCCTATGGGGGTTTCTATGCGCAGGTACAAACCTGTGTGCTTTGCTCCTGTTAATCTGCATTATGTTGACTTAATTCTTAGGCCCAGCTGGAGGCTCTGAGAGGTGAAGTTTTTCCTCTCCTGCCTCTCCATAAGGGACCCATGCAGCATTTGCCTGCATGAAAAGTTTCTCAGTTGAGAGGATCTAAACCTAGATCAAATTCAAATCAAAAAAATTTTTTTAAAGTATCAATACTATACCAAAAATAGTACTTTTGTGGGGTTTTTTTTTGCCTGACAATGAACACCAGCCTTGTAATCAGTTGTGACACAAAAATGGTTTAAGCAGCTCTCCCAGGTGGGTAGTTCTCATCAGATCCTAAATTATATCCTTCATCAGAATCGAGGAAAATGCTTTAAATACCCTTTGCACCCAATGAGAGGGTGAGGCTACCTTTATCTTAATTTTCACCTGCCAAAGCCTATTCAGGGAGTCTGCAATGGATGTGACAGCTGTGTTCTTTTTCCTGATATTTGTGAATAGCATTTACTATCATTATGCATGGGATGATTATGAGCATGGAGCTAAAAATCCATCTTAGCCTCTTTTTTAATGTATATATCATTAAATTCCAAGTGCTTTCCACACTTCTCAGTAAAGGTATTTGTTTCTTAGAAGGCCAACTGGTGCGTGAGTGGCAAAACTAGTAAGTGTCACATAGCAAGAGTATTGTCCACACTTCACCCAGCCAACATCTACTCATAGATCCAGGGCTTGTTGGAGTGAGTTCAGCAAATGAAACAAATACCAAATTCCAGAGAGGAGTATGGAATGCTATTACTGTATGCTTGGTGGGTTGAGCCCAGGGTCTGGGCAGGGAGTCAGTAACTCCATAATGTGGTCTGGTGCAATGGCTAAGATCAGATGGGATTTGATGCTGATGGACTTTGGTATTCCACAAACCTGGGTTGATTACCAGCTCTTTCCATCCTACTGGGTGTTTCTGGATAAATTATTTACCATGATTGGCACCTGCTTCTCCATCTGGAAAACTGGAGTAATTATAGTGCCTGATTTATGGGAGTGATGTTGGCGTTAAGTGGAATAATGTGGGCAAGGAGTTTAGGAGTGGCTGTTCTGTGCTTGCTAATGTTATAATTCATGTGACCAGTGAGTTTTCCATAGGATTTGGTCAATAGGCAGTCATGATCATTCTCACCTCCTCCTAAGATGCCTTCCTTTACTGCAGGTGTTAGAAAAATGTAAGTGACCACATTTATCTCAGACTCTCTTTCAGCTAGAAAATTGTTTGCTTGGCTTTTCTTATGTTTTCAAGGCAGAGGAGATATAGTGACCACTTTCATGCTGGCTTGGCTATTTCTGCAAGCAAGCATGGGATCCCGGAATTTTCTGGAGCACCAATCTCACTTTATGAGTGATAAGAAGCAACCACTTTTTGATCCTGGCTTTCAGATTCTTGTTTCTTTATCTCTGGGTTGCATTTATGGTCAAATGTTCTTGAGCTCAAGTTTCTGGGGCAGCCTTCTCATTTTCCACTTCCCTGATTTTAGCAGAAGGAGTAGCTCCTTGATGGTTGATCCTTTGTCATTTGGGGAATTTCTCCTGGCTACTCATGTAAGGTCTCACTTTTCCAGCTTTTCCATCACTTCTGAAATTAAACCCCTTTGTGTCTAAAATACTTAGAGTAGTTTTTGTTTCCAGCACCAAATTCTAACTTAAATAGTAAGCAAGTCCTATGGGGAAAAAAGAAGAAAGGGAGCAGAGAAAAAGAATGGGTTGTGAGAAGCAGAGGTGCAAGAGGAAAAGGAAAGAGGTACCTTTATGTGTCCAAGGAGGTGGTGACACCCACAACTGTTGACAGTCCAGACAGAACATGAAACACTCAAGACAGGATGAGTAAAATCCTGCAAAAACTTAAACTCAAGATATCACCAGGCACAGGGGTGCATGCTCATAATTTCAGTTACTCAGGAGGCTGAAAAGGGAGGCTATCTTATAAGGCAAAGTGTTTGAGTCCAGTCTGGGCAACACAGCAAGACGTTGTGCCAAAAAAAAAAAAAGTCCTCCAGATGCTTCGTCATCAGCCAAAAAGTCACTACATCTTCAGCTTCTTCCATCAAGAAGTAGAATCTATTTCCCCACCCCTTTCAAGTTGGACAGGCCTTGTGACTTGCTTTGACCAAAAGGTCAGTAATCAGTGTTGGAGAGGTGTTGTTATATGACTTCCAAGCCCAGACCTAAATATGTGGGACACCAAATGTCTTTGAGTAAAGTGTTTGCATGATCCAAAAATTCTTTCCACTGGCCTCTTTCTCTCCCAAGGAAGTGCAAAAAACTGCTAGCCTTTCCCAGAAAATTAGCCCATAAATGGTTTGAATAACAAGGTTTGAAGACAAATGATTCCATTGATCTCTGTCTTGATTTGACTAGAAATATATAGACCCTCTAAGTGTCAAGGGGCTGGGAAGTCATTACCTGTGGGTTCTTTCCTACCTGAGACTGATGATTAAGCCACTCTCTCCCCTGAGGCTGTGCTCCCATTTCAGAGGCTGATCTGTCACAGGTATAAAGGGGATTAAGTATTACAGAAAAATTCTGGGCTATTAAGCACAACACACTGCCCCGATGATGTGGGTTGGAATAATCTTGGATAGTAGAGCCCTTAAGAAAACTCTCTCATTAGCACATTTATCTACAGGTGTCTGGAGATAACAACTCTTAGTGAAATGTCAACATGCTTATTGGTCTTTGGCTAATGCGGGTTTATCAGCAAGGGTGCTGTGAGAAGGGCACTTGAGTGGAAAGAAAGCAACCGTTTCTCTAGCAGTCTATCGCAAGTAGCAAATTGAAATTATTCTGCCTCCTCTTCACACAAGATACTGGTGACAACCGGTTTCAGTTTCATCAAACCTTAGGATAAGCCTGGTTTTATCAACAGTTTATGGAGGAAGTAATGCAGCTACAGGTGCCACATTACAGCTGGAATCTTTTTGGAAAATGTTTCCATTCCTATCCTGTTGGAATATTATCACCAGAAGACACAGACAGGAGACCAGGCAATAGTACAAGAGTTGATGGATTTACTGATGCAGTAAATTAAAAATAGCTGCAAATGCCATGTGGGTGTGGTGGTTCACTCACATCTGTGATCTCAGCAGCTTGGCAGGCCAAGGTGGAGGATTGCTTGAGGCCAGGAGTTCGAGATAAGACTGGGCAACATAGTGAAAACTCAGCACTATAGAAAAATAAAAAGTTAGCTGGACATCTGTAGTCAGGAGGCTAAGGCAGGAGGAGTGGCTGAGCCCAGAAGTTTGAGGTTGTAGTGAACTATGATCATACTATCATACTCCAGCCTTGGTGAAAAAGTGGGACCTGTTCAAAAAAAAAATCACTTTATCTTCAGCTTCTTCCATCAAGAAGTAGAATCTATTTTCCCACCCATTGGACAGGCCATGACCAACTTGCTTTGACAAATAGGCCAATAATCAATGTTGGAGAGGGGATGTTATATGACTTCCAAGCCCAGATCTAAAGGGGTCTTGCAACTTCTATTGTCCACTCCTTTAAGCACTATCGTTACTGCAAAGAAGCTCAGGCTAGCCCGTTAGAGAATGAAAATTTGTGGAGCATTCACATTATTAATCTTGGAACAGGACAGATCTGCCTATATCCAGGCAGCAGTGACTAATGTACACATCTTCAATATGGATGAGACTTTTTGAATTAAGAAATGCTAAGCCACCATCATGGCACTCTTAAAGTTGTGTTCGACCTTGTGGTACAGAATTTAGATGTTAATGAGCGACACGAGGAGGAACAAATATTGAGAATTTCATGAGTTTTCTATGGTGTGTAGCACATTGCTGCAGACTTAGTGGCTTGAAACAACACATGTATTAACTCAGAATTTCTGTGGGTCAGGACTCTAAGCATAGCCTAGCTGGCTTCTCTGCTTGATGTCACACAAGCTGCAATTCAGGTCTTGGCCAGGCTTCACTCTCATCCCAGGGCTTGACTGGAGAATAATCCTCTTTTAAGCCAACTCACATTGATGGGAGAATCCGTTCTCTTGTGGCTATGGGACTAAGACCTATCTTTTTTCTGACTATGGGATGGAGGCCTCAGGTCCTAGATGATCATTAGCACCTGGGCTTCCTCGACATGGCTGTTCATCAAACCAGCAAGAAGAGTATCTTTAGTGTATTCAACCAAATGGAATCTCATCTTTGTGGATCCAAAGGTGATTATGGGAGTGACATTTCATCACCTCCACCATATTCTTTTGGTTAGAAGCAAGTCACAGGTACCACCCAAGTTCATAGAGGAAGTGAATCTGGTAGTTACCGTAGGGTCTTTCAGCTATAAGCATGGAGTTTTCAAGAAAGCTTCTATAGTATGTGGCATTGTATCCCTTGGTGGATAATGATGAAATATGATGCAAGGAAGCTGTGAGAGGAAGTGTAAAAGCCAGAATGAATTAAGTTAGGACTATTATACAGCAGCAAGCTGAAGAAAGGTGGGGAATGAAACACTGGCTGATTTACTAAGATTGTATTTCTCTAGGAGTAACAGATCACACAGCCAAAACATGGTGTATCAGACTCAGCAGTGTGTTGGACAAAAGCTGATTATCAAAATTTCAGGAATTTTTGAGGGTTAGTTGTTAAATCCAGCCATTATTGAAAATTAACTAATATAAATAAATAATTAAATAAACTAGAATACACACTGACAGTTTAACAACAGCCTTGGTGGGAGAATTTATAGCACAGAAAAATCACGGATACTAAAAATCAGGCCTTTTTTTTTTTTCTTGGAAGGCCAGGAGTTGACACCAGTGCTTAAATTCCACACATTTTGTTGTTTAATTTGATTCTTCATGCACCAGGAAATCTGAGCACAGGTAGTATTTATTGTTGGCTGAATGGCCCAAGGATATCAGGGCTGAGATCTCTGCAATCTCTTGGCTATTCCCTCTTCATTCTAAAATGTCTCTGCTGTTGCTAACATTGGGTCCACATTCTAAGAAGGAAGAAGGAAGGAGTAAAGGAGAAGAGAGACATATTTATAAAACAAACATTTCCAAGAGGCCTCCAGCATGAGTTTCAAGGAGGTACTGGAGATATAATTTTTTGAGCTAAGCAGAATGCATTTTCCTCCTGCACAAAATTGAATTTCTGTTAGCAAAATGGAGAAAATAGATTTTAGGCTGACAAGTGTCAGTCTCTGCCACAGTTAGGCTGATGGATGGATGGATTATACCTCACAAGTGTATAATGCTTTAACACTTACATGTCTACATGTATTAAGTCATTTTTATATTAATAAGACTTCTGTGAAGTAAAACAGGTTTCACTGTCATCTATTCTACAGCAGAAGCAGCTCCAAGGGATCCCAGAGGTCATAGAGATAGTTTATTGCCAAGTCAGTAATTAGAACCCATCTTCCTTCTCCAAGCCCCTAGCTTTCTCCATTTGATCACCTAATGTCAATTCCCCATTGTGAAGAATTTTGAAAACCAGCAAGAAGGTTTTATGAAGAGCTCTGCTAAAATATCTGACAAAATCAGAAGTACAGACAAAATATCAGGAACATTAAGGCAGCGAAATACAGTCTGGAGATGTGTTAACACCTTGGACTATTTTTGCTTTATATTAATAGCCTACTTTCTCACTGTTACTTCCTGCTGGTAGAATCAAGACCAATGCTTTGGTGACTTGCACTGTGGAGTTCACATTTGCTTCCTGGAATTTGTTCTAGGTAGTTCGTGGTAACTGTATCGGTCTCATTTCGATATGGGACTTGCCAAGTTCTACTTGTTGTATGGATTTTCTGGGGCTCATTCCTAGGTCATCTGTAATTATAAACCTAGATGACCGAGCATTTTCATCTGTCCTCCACAAAAACAGCCAGATAGAAAGTTTATTTTCCTTGTAGATTCACTTTCTCTACTCTGGAACATTTTTAAATCTTTTAAATCTTTTTAAATATTTTAAAATCTTTTAAAAAAATCTTTTCAAAAGTAGTCGTGGAGCTGTAGTGTAATCCTATTGGCTTAAGAGCTCATTCCCTTAGTCACTGAACTATACTTCCTCTCAAATTAATATATAAAGGTCTTAGTTATTATTTATTTCTTAGTAGTTCATTGAATGTTTCACAACATATTTGTTCATTCCCTTAATGACAGTCTTCAAGGAATTTTTTCTATTTTTGCTAGTGCAATCAATGCTTCATTGAATAACCTTGTATACATGTGCATTATTATATTTTATTGTATTTTACATTCTTGATGCTCTGGCATCTGGGGCCTCACTGACTAGGGGAGACTATCCCTTCAGGACTAGACAATTCTTAGAACAAATGACTCCCTTGCAAGTGCACCTTTCATAATTAAACCAGTCAATCGAGAGCTCATCTCTCAACTACCATCCCCAGCTACTGGCCATCTTCCTTAATCACCCCACAGTCAGGTGTGTAACTACTAGAGGCAGTCTCTATGCCAGTGTTTTTCAACCTTTCTTACCTCATGGCACACTTGAACATATAGTTAAACTTCCAAGGCACACTTAAATTATGGTGATTTAAAAAAAAAGAGTTAGAAAAGAATATACTCACTGTGCTTTGAACTGCTTTTGAAAATAGTTTTGTTAATGGTCTTTAAAAATTTTTGTGGCACACTTAAGATCTGCCCATGGCACTGTTTGAAAATTGCAGCTCTATGCCCTCTGAAATAATTCATTCAGATTAGACTATTCTAAACCTGTATACCCTGCTGACTCTGCAGGGTATCTCATCCATTCATTTCCATAAACCTACAGTAAAGACTCGCCTGTGCCCTCCACTCATTCATTCCCTCTGCCTCTTCACTGACCCTGGTGCTTCCTCATGTGGCCCTGTGTACCTCCTATTTCAAGCGTCCATCACTAATGCTTGTTTCCCTATTACCTTGCTAACACAATGATATCAACTTACCAATGTGTCTAATATAATAGGTTTCAAAAAAGGTATTTCTTTGTTCTAATTTGTATTTCTCTTGATATGAAGGAGATTAAACATCTTTTCATATGTTTATAAACCATTTATTTTCCTTTTATGTGAATTTTGTTCTCCTTCATTGCCCATTTTATTTATATTTTTCTTAATTATTTATAGGAGCTCTTCATATTATATATGTATGTATCTACATATATAAAATCCTTATCAATTTGTAGCATCCATTTGTCATATGAATTACAAAGATAAAGGCAAAATCTTAAAAGGCAGCCTGAGGAAAAAAATGAATTACCCTCAAAGTGTAACCAGATCCATAAAGAAAAATTCATGGTTCTTCACAATGTCTTAGTTCTCTCCTATTTCAAAAGAATTTTCAGTGTTCACATTATGACTAAATAGTGAGTGTTATCTCAGCACCAGTAGCCCAGCAGCTGCACTCTCAGAGTAAGCAGAGAATAGAGAGAGCTCTCAGCAAGAATTGCTGACCAGAACTTTGTAACTTTGCTTTTGAGTGTTTCCCAAGGAATGGTGGAACCTTCTTGCAGCTCTGAGATAAGTACAGACTGTTACACCACTAATTAGCCTGGAAAAGACAGGGTAAATGATAGGCCACCCCAGATTGTGCCCAAGGACTCACTGAGCCTGTGCATAAGGCTAAAAGAATGAATAGTATTAGCCCCTAGCTCATTGTAATACTAAAAATCTCTGCCCAGGTAAGGACTTAGCCATTTTTTATTATATATTAGCATAAAGTTTTTCACTGTACTTGCATGCCCTGCACTCTACCCGAAGCACACAATGATATTCATTCCCCTTCTGCATTATTCATTTCACCCCCGACACTGTTGGTTGCAGAGGTAGGTTTGAGACAGTCTGCTCCTCCTCCAAGCTGAAATGGATCCTTTCTTCCCTGACAATCCTTGCTGTCTTAAGTAGTTAGTTTCTGTGCCAGAAGCAACGCTGAACCCTTGTTATGGGTTTATTGACGAAAGAAGCAGCAACTAGACTGACAGCTGACTTCCAACCACTGTGATGGGAGCTAGAGAATAATGGAATAATATGTTCAATGCACTGCTGGTAATTAGGAACTCAGAATTCTAGACCCAATGAAAACATCATTGAGAAATGAAGAGTGAACAAAGTATTTTAAAAATAGAGACAATTTATCATTGCAGACCTGGACTGAAGGAAATAGAAAAGAGCCCTTTTTCAGCAGAATAAAAATCATTCTCAGATTGGTGCTTGCAGATACAGAAAAAAGAAAACATAAAAGGTAAATATGTAGACAAATCCAAACAAAAAGCAAATGTATACAACTATGTATAGAATTAAAAGTCACAAAACAATGGTATAAAAAGCAGGAAGTATTAATCAAAATGTTTTAAGATCATTGCATTGTCTGGGATATGATAAGCACTAATTTATATTGGCTTTATTAAGTCATCTTTAGAGTAATCATTGAAAGAATTGTTTTTTTTTTTTTAAAGTGTGATTAGAAAGCAAATACATGGAGGAAATAGAGTAATAAGAAGCACTTAATCTAGAGAAAGACATGAAAAGAGAAGAAAAGGGACATAGAACAAGTGAGACAAATAGGAAGTAAATAGTGATATAGTATATTGAAATCAAATGCATCACTACATATATTAAACATAAAGAGATTACTCCAATTAAAAGATGAAGATAATCGGACTGGATTAAGAACCCCTCAAGGCTGGGAACAGTGGCTCGTATCTGTAATCCTAGCACTCTGGGAGGCCGAGATAGGTTAATTGCCTGAGCTCAGGAGTTTAAGACCAGCCTGAACAAGAGTGAGACCCCCCATCTCTACTAAAAGTAAAAAAATTAGTTGGGCATTTTGATGGGTACCTGTAGTTCCAGCTGCTCAGGAGGCTGAGGCAAGAGGATAGCTTGAGCCTAAAGAGCCTTTACCAGACAAATGCATCATTGCTGTGATGCCATGGGACTCTACCCAAGGTGAAAGAGTAAGACACAGCCTCAAAAACAAAACAAAACATTCAAATTCCATGTTGCTTATAAATGTCACACACTAAATTCAAGGATACTGAAATGCTGGGAAAAAAAGAATGGGGACATGATATGCAGTCATATCAGACAAAATGCCCATTACAAATAGGCTTTAAGAAAAGGAGTATTATTAAAGTTAGAGGGATAGTCCATAATGATAAAAGAGTAGTCAACTAGGAAAATATAGTAATTCTACATTTGTTTGTACTTAATTATACACACACATATTTTCAATCCCACTGACATTAAGAAAATACAAATTAAAAAACAAAGAAATACCTCTTAAAATTTATCCTATTAGACCATTTGAGAGTTGATATCACTGTGTGGGCCAGACTAGAGGGAAACAGGCTTTAGTGGTGGGAGTATAAATTGATGTACACTCTTTGAGGGGCTATTTGGCCATTTCTGTCAAAATTTAAAATGCTCATCATATTTGAGTCAGAAATTCTCTCTGGGAATTTATCCTACTCACATATGTGCAAATATGAGAAAAATAGTATGATCATCTTAATAGATGAAGGAAAAGCATTTGGTTAATACCTCCTTCAAATAAAAATTCTTTTTTTTTTTATTTTTTGAGACAGATCCTTAAGCTGTTGCTAGGGTAGAGTGCCATGGTGTCACAGCTCACAGCAACCTCCAACTCCTGGGCTTAAGTGATTCTCTTGCCTCAGCCTCTCAAGTAGCTGGGACTACAGGTGCCTGCCACAATGCCTGGCTACTTTTGGTTGTTGTTGTTTGCTGGACCCAGCCATCATTGTTGTTTGGCAGGCCCAGGCTGGATTCAAACCCTCCAACTCTGGTGTATGTGGCTGGTGCCTTAGCCGCTGAGCTACACGGAGCCAGATAAAAATTCTTGATAAAGTAACAATTGGAGTTGTGTTAACAAACTACCCCAAAACTTTTTTTTCCCACAAACTTTTGCTCATTTTATTTTATACCCACACACACATATACATACGAGAAGTTCTAGAAGATAAACAGAGACATAAAAATGATTATGTCCCATAACCATTTTTATGATTATGGGGTATAATGGGATTACAGATGTTTTAAGATCTTTTACTTATAATTTTTAAAATACATAAATGTATTTCTTTTGTTAATATGTAGCAATGAAAATATTTTAAGCAAATATATTTTAATCTGTCTTATTCTCCAGGGGAGCTGCCTGGGCCCTAACTTCAGGTGACTGGATCTCATAGGCCAGTGCTGTGGCCCACCTGTGAGTTCTCTTTAATGTTCTGGAGATTTAGAATTTGATCAAGTCTAGGCGAGCCTGAACTGGGGAGCAGAGAACAGTCCATGCCATGGAATACTATGCACCATTAAAAAAAAAGGAGACTTTACCTCTTTTATGTTTACATGGAAGGAGCTGGGAAATAGTCTTCTTAGTAAAGTATCTCAGGAATGGAAAAAAATATCCAATGTACTCAGCCCTACTATGAAACCAATTTATAATCATTTACACTTTTATATGAAAGATGAATCACAGCTATAGCCTAGGATGAAGGAGGGAAGGGAAGGGGTAGGTTGATAGAGGGAGGGTTAATAGGGGGCCCACACCTATGGAGCATATTGCAAATATAAGTTGGAACTATCAGGTGTAGAACACAAATGTCTTAATACTGTAATTGGTAAGTGAGGTGAAGGCTATGTTAATTAGTAGGATGTAGCACTCCAATTTGTACAAATAATCAACACATTGAATCCCATAACGGCATAAATGTATTCATGATCTATGTACAAATGACTTTAAAAATGACAAATAAAAAATATGAAAAATGAAAAGAGTATCATGAGGTGGCGTGAAGGCAGTTAATGAGGGAGCAAGTTGTAGCATTTTAATTGCAGCCCGAGGTAGCTCAGATCACTAAAGGAGGGGCCCGGTGGGTCAGAGACTACCTCATGTAGTCCTGGTATTTCCGGCTCCCAATACTTCATGATGCAAAACAACAATAAACATGGATCTCCCTTACATATTCTGTGGATTAGAACTTGGGAGCAGCTGAAGTTCTTTCTCTGTATCATTCATCAGGTTTCCCCCCAATATGTTGGCCAGGGCTACAGTTACATCAAGGTTTGACTAGAAGGATCTGCTTCCAAAGTGACTCACTCACAAGCTGGTGTCAGCTGATGGTGGGAGGCATTATTCTTTTATCATTATTTCACATGTGAACCTCTTTACAAAGCAGCTTGGGTCTTCTCAAAATACCGTAGCTGGCTTCCCTCTGAATGAGTGATGCGAGAGAAATTAAGAAACCCCAGAGAGATTAGGTGGAAACCAAAATGTCTTTGATGACATAATTTTGGAAGTCACCCATTATTTCTGCCATATTCTTTTGAACACACAAGTTAGTCATGATTCATTTTAGGTAAGTACTATATAAGGACTTGCATACCAGGAGGTGAGAAATATTTGCACCACAAAAGGGAATTTCCTTAATCTTATGCGTCCACAAAATTGTCATAGCAAACATTATACTTGATAGTAAAACTTTGAAACTTTCCCTTGAAATTGGTACTGAGAGAAGATTGCTCACTGGAACCATTTCTATTTAACATTGGACTGAAGTCCTAAGCCAAACAAGGAGAGGAAGAGGAGGAGGAGGAGTGAGATGTAGTAGGATTGGTTAACAGGAAGGAAAAATTATTCATAAATGATATGCTATTACATAGAAATTGCAACTGCATCTGCAGGTACACTTTTAGACTTAGTGAGTGAATTGAGTAAAATCATTAACTACAAAATCCATATATACAACTAATAGTATTTCTATAGCAATAAACAATTAAAAATAAAACTATTCAATATCACCATTTATAATAGCACATAAAAGTCAACTACTTAAAAAAAATCTAATGAAAGACGTAGAAAGACATCTACACAGAAAACTGTAACATTGTTGGAGAAATTAAAGAAATTAAAGCAAATCTAAGTGGAGGGAAGACTCAATATTCTAAGGTTGCCAGTTCTCCCCAGATTGATATGTAGATTCAGTGTAATCCCAATAAGGCTTATTTTGAATGTGATAGAATTGACAAGCTGATTCTAAAATCTATATGGAAATGCAAAGGGGCAAGAAAAACCAAGACAATCTTGAAGACAAGTAAGTCAAGAAACATATACTGCTAATATCAAACTTTAGCTACAGAAATCAATGCAGCGTATAACTGGTACCAGGATAGATAAATAGACTAAATTGATGAACAGAGTTCAGTAAGAACCACATATAAATAGACACCAGATTTATGACAAAGGAACACCACAGAGCAATGGGGAATAGTCTTTTTAATAAATAATGCTGGTCAGCTGGAAATCCTTATAGAAAAATTGAGATCTGGTCTATTTTGACCGGATTACATCTTTAAATGTAGATGGTAATTCAATATGTTTTCTAGAACATGGCAACTATTTTCATGACCTTGGAGTAAGCAAATGGGATACAAACCAAACCTTCCCCATATTCATCATGGGTATCTTTATGGTAGAGATGGGCCTCTAACATTGTGGGCAAGGTATTTGCAACATCTATAACTGACAAAAGACTCATATCTATACAGGTTATTGCTTACAAAACAGTTAGAAAAGACAGATGACCAAGTCCACAAATGAGTAAAGCACTTGAAAAGGCACTTCCTTTTCCACTCTTGCGATAGGAAAACTAATATACATCTATGAGAAAAATCTCAATTCAATTTATGTGGAGGGAAGGGGGGAGGGGAGGACAGAGGGGATAAGTGAGCTCCCACCCAATGGGCACAATGTAAAGGTTCATGGCACACCTCCTGAGGGCAGGACACAACTAAACAGGGACTTTCCCTGACAAATGCAAACATTGTAACCTGATTGTACTCTCATATTAATCTGAAATAGAAAAAAAAAAGAAAGGGCACTTTATAAAAGAAAATATCCAAATAACATACATATAAAACATATCTTACTATATATATACATATATACATGTGAAAGGCATTCAGTCACATTAATCATTATGGAAAATGCTGACAATGAATTCTGTTGCTATAAAAAAAAATTCATATGTAAATATATATATTGACCTACATGGTAATCATGGGTGTACTCACTTTGGGGGCAACTTATCAACGAGATGTATGTGTATACTTAGCATTTGTTCACTTTTCTGTATATTTGTCATACTTCAATGAAAACATCATTTTAAGAGTCCCTCTTCATTTGCATTAGCTGAAGTTGGGTTCAGACATTTGTAAAGCCTGGAGTGAAGAGTCAATCAGCTTTTCTAGGGAGTGAGGCCTTACGCAGTCCATCTATCTGTGCAGTTAGATACCGTCTCACTTAGACAAGTATTTTTAGGCGTTTCATTTCTTTTTCTTGGTATGTCTCTGGCTGCTCTCCTGGAAATGCACTAAAGGTCAGAGATCCCCCAGACACTCAGAAGCGAGTGGTCCCGTGGGAGCCCACAGGAAGCTCATCTGGCTGCTGGTTTTAGCAACCTTAATCCCCCAGGTTAGAGCAGTGTCCCAGGGAGATTTCCTTTGATAATAGTTCCAGGGCACCAAGTTGATTTCATTTTTTTCAAGGCTTTGTAACTCTGTTTTTCCACTTCACAGTGGTGGATTTTGGACATCTTTGAAAATCCATTCAGATCTTTGGACCTTTTCCTAAGAAACAAAAATGCACATACCTACTTTCAAAACAAAATTTTACTGACATTTAGGGGATGGAGGTGGGAATGGGCCCCAGAGAGTTAAAAGAGCAGAGTTAGTATAATTAGTTTCTCTACTAGTCAGAAAGCTTAGCTGGGATTACCTACCTAAATTCCCTCTAACACTTTTTTTTTAATCTTTGAGTTGTGAAATCAATCAAATTAGGTGGCAAAATACGGGGTTTTCCTAGCAAAATAAGGGACAAAAGCTATTATAAAATGCAAATGAAATTCCATGGTTGAGTCTTTGCTGAACTTTTAAAAAAGAGGGAAAATTGCTACTTGTGGTGGTGGAAAGTGCTTTTCCTTATATCCAGAAATTGAAGCAAAGATAGATCCCTGAGGCCTGAGTCCTTCCCATGGCCCCACCTCCCAAGCTCTTTCTATGGGGAACTGTGTCCAGGTGACCCTGTGAGCTACTAACCAAAGGGCAAGGGGTCCAGCCTGTTCCGATTATATCTCATAGACTGGGCTGATGGATTAACCTCTTCCCTTTCCCTCCCCTTGCTGACAAAGGGGAGATAAGAAGAGAATAATAATTCTGGCAAATTTACATGCGTATATAAATGTATGGACCAATCTGGTTTTTATGTTCTCCTGCCCAGCTAAAGAGGCATTTGAAAATGGAAAGGACTTTAAAATGAATTGCAATAACAAGACTGCAATTCCTTCAGCTGAGGTGTTCTGGCTATTTAGTGAGCAAGAGCTTAATTTTAGAAAACGCTTTTCCTTATTTTCCTGCTGGAGAGTGAACGGTGAGCCTCCTTCCCTGTGTTCTGAGGAGCTACCTTGCTGGAAAATCTGCAGCAAACAGTTCCTGACGCTGGTGAGCCAAGTTGCTTAATAGCACGTTTGGTTCCAAATAGTGTCTGCCTGAGGCAAAGCAAAGGAATATTTGGGCAATTTAGACTCTAATCACGTGGTTCACAGGCAATATTTCCAGCCTGTTCAGATACGTGTGTCTGTCTGTACCTTTAAGAAATCCAGAGACTCTGGAAATCTAAAGGTATTCTTCTAAATTTGATCTGGGCTTCAAAACACTTGAAGAAAGTGCTACTCATCCTCCCCCATTCTTAAAATTTGTCATAAATTCTTAACATCTGAGATAAGCACTAATACAGTCCTTATTCCTATCTGCATTTTATAATCTGAACAATACCCTTTGCACAAGATCTCAGATACAGAGGAAGGAACTGACAAAGATTAGGGAAATCGTGGGTAATAACAACCAGATTAAAATCTTGAAACATCAAAAAAAAAAATCCCTTAGGATCCCTTCTAAGCCTTTCAATGATACTAGACAGGTAGATTTCCAGATTCTTTGGATTTCTTAAAGGTACAGACAGACACACGTATCTGAACACATATTTTTAGAGAAATCAAAATTTCTTATAGAGGTAAATAACCTGAGCTAGATAGATGCAAATTTAGACACACCAGGAATACAAATGACTTCATTTTTAGTAACTCATTTGACTTAAAAGCTGGTTTTTTCTGTGTCTGTATAAGGGGAGGCCAGAAAGATCCATGACACAGTGAGAGCTCTTTTTAAGCATTTTGGGTTGAGTGTTGTCTATGCTGCCCTCTGTGATATGCAAAACCACCCCGGAGCAGGGCTGTGAGCAGAATGGGTGTGGATGAGTTAGTAAGGCTCTCTCCTCTCTGCACTTACGGTTTTTCACCTCATGCAACCTGGTTGGGTAGCAATAACATTAGTACCGTTGAATAAAATTTATAGGAGTCATTCATTTGGACTGAGCTCCTGCACCAGCGGCTAATCCCTACCTCTTCTGGGTTGATATTCAGTAGCATAGATAGAGTTTGCGTTAAGAGGGCAAAAGATTCTTGTCCACAGCTAACTCACTCTTCTATATGCCACAACAGATAGAGTCTGGGCAAAAATTTTTTACAGGGCAGTGAAAAAGGCAAAATAGCAAAGTAGCAAGGGGGTTTTGTGTGTCAAAAAGGGAAAATGGGGGCTTCAGTTTATAAAACTAGCATTTCAGTACTGATTCGTTCATATGTTGTCCTACAGTATAACCTTGGGCAGGTCAGCGAATTTCTCAGGGGCTGTTTCCTCATCTGTAAAAGTAGGATGATAATAATGTTTACCTTGAAACCGCTCTTTACAAATCAGTAAAGCGGGTTCAAGGTGAGAGCTGTGGTAAGGGCCTAACACTCTGCAAAGGCCCAGGCCTCACTAAAAATAATGATAATAATCAGCCACTGTCCCTCTCTTTGCGCCACTGTATTTGCGACTCTGGAGTCACACAGCTGATGGGTATAAAGATTCTTAACTTTCTCCATGGATAACATCACCTTTTTGAAAGCTCAAGGTATTCTTGAGATATCTTCCAGGCCCCAAATTCCAGTGGATTAGCTGACCCACCCAGACCAGCAGTCCATACCAAGAAACTGCCTCCACTGGAATTGTGACCTCAACCCAGGAACTGACTCAACACAAGAAGACAGTTTCTACACCCCAATAATTTTGCCTAGAACCTAACCAACTAGCAAACCCAATTGTCTAATTCTTTGCCCTCTAAACTATCTTTAAAAACCCTGTCTTCCAAATTCTCAGGGAGGCAGATTTGAAAAATTCCTCCTATCTCCCCACTCTGCAGAATTAAACCCTTTCTCCATTGCAACTCCAACTGCCTCTGTGGCAACGACATTAGCAATGTGAAATGAAATTTATAAGAGTCCATTGATTTGCTCTGAGCTCCTGAAGGATTCGTTCTGTGAAGTTTGGATCTGGTTGAGGGGCTGCACTCAGGGTTCTGGAGGGCCACATGTGAACTTGAGGCTGCAGGTTCCACATCCTCCGTTTCCAAATTACCAAACTGAAACTAATTTATCTGACCGTCTGAGAAGCCAGGAGAGGGAAAGAATAGCCAAATCCCCAAAGAGGCCAGTTTTAGCTGGCATGATAAGGAAGCCTCCATTTCGGACCTATAAGGAAAGTTACTTGAAACCTCCAATTTGCTATTTGTTCCTTTGTCTCTGATTCTTCAGCTCTTTTCTTTTGATAAAAACAAGCTTCTCTGCTCAGCTCATCCAAGCATCTTTTCTAAATTTTTAGAGGAGATGCTACCCAGAGTCATGAATTGCAGATAAAAGCCAATTAAACTATTTAACTAAATTTGTTGTAATTTTATCTTTTGACATTAACAAAGGATAAGCAAATGGGATAGTGTTTGTGGAGCTATTTCCTAAACCATGACTGCTGCACAAAACATTTAATAGTCACCTTTTGGCATCGGCAGAAGGTTCAGTCCAGGTCTTCTGCTTAGGTACCAAAATCCATAGATGTTGAAGTCCCTGAAAATAAATGACTTAGTATTTGCATCTAACCTGCACACATCCTCCTGCACAGATTAACTATATTACCTAATTTAATGTAAATGCTACCTAAGTAGCATTGTTTAGGAAATGATAACATAATAAAATCTGTACATTTTCAGTACAGACTCAGTGTTTTTCTCCTTGAGTATTTTCCTTCTTTAGTTGCTTGTTATCTGCAGGTGCAGAAGCCAGGGATACGGAGGGATGACTATGTTACTGATTTTAATTTATTTAATTTTGGTGGGGAGGTGGAAGAAAGTTGGGGACATATGTACGGATACATTTCACCTTTTTCTTTCTCTGTGTGCTTATATTCATGTGTTTACAAAATACATACCACCCTCATTAAATGAGATAACTCATTTTGTAAAATTTGTATTCATAAGTGATTAAAAGTAGTCACTTTAGGTTTAGGATATCTATTCTTTTTCTTTTTGGCAGTGATTACATTGTAGGGCCATATGTCTGTTCAAATTATAATTAGAACAGTGCATTTATAATAATTAGTGCATTTATATATATATAACAAAAGGAAATACTGAGCTCAAAGTTACTTTTAGTTGTGTATGAAAATTTTGTCTCCTCCATCCAGACTTTTCCCCTTAGTGACTGCCCAGTTGCGCCAAACCTCAAGTTTCAGGTAGTTGCTCTTATTCTGGTACCGATGGATGGTACTGATTTCTGGGGGAAAGTCTTGATTCTGACCACAGAGTAGCTAACAAGCAAAGTGCAGCCTCCGTGTTTAGTTCCTTGCAGCTTACACATTTGTATAAATCACTTCCCTTAAGGTTAAATCTCTGAAAGTTGATTGAAGAATATTTTTTGTTCTGTTTATAGAATATGTCACTGAGTGTTCTTTGAAAATCTATTTTGAACTGTTGTGGAGCTGAGTGGTCAATTGCTGTTTGAAAGCTTCCTTTGTAGTCATGACCTCTGGAGGAATAGTGATGTTTAGAAGTTCCCGATCCTCTGATTTTTATATATAATAGTTGTTTGCTTCTTATGCTGATGGGTCAGTACTCAAAACACAAACAAATAAAGACCCAAATCCCGATTTGTTGTATGTGCCTATTTTTCTGTTGCAAATACTTTTAATCATTCCAAATTTCAAACTACCATCAGGTTAACAAGAGACTCTCCAGCAGAGAGCAGGTACAAGTTGTCTCTAGGGCACCCCTGAGACCATTAAATTTAGTTTCAGACACCACCTTTTTCAAAAGAAGGGCCAGGTGCAGAGGTGGGAGAATAGTGGCTGTTTTTGGTCTGGGCTCTTTGGCTCTATGTATTAGAAGATGTGCACATTATTCTTCACAATAATTAGTGACGGGGAAGCCAGTATAAGGCAGTCTCCTATTGTCCTATTTCTTTTCCTCCCTGTTATGTCTTTTATAACTTTATAGAACTCCCAAAAAGAACTATTTGGAGATCCATTTGGAGATGATAATATAGATATAATTTATTTTTAAACAGACTAGCATATAGAAGTGTATGAAAATACAACTTATCACAATTTGAAGGATGCAGATAAAGCAGTGTTTAGAGGGCAACTTATAGCATTGAATGCATTTATCAGAAAAAAAGAAAGATCTACTATCAACAATGCATTCACCTTAGGAAATAGAAAAAGAAGAGGAAATTTAATCTCTTAAAGTAAGCAGATAAAAGAAATATAAATTAGAACAGAGATCAGTGAAATTAAAAATAGAAAATCAATTTAAAAATCAACAAAACCAAAAGCTATTTATTTGAAAAGATCAATAAAATTGATAAACATCTAGCTGGACTAACTAAGAGAAAAAGAGGGAAGACACTAATTACTAATATTAGAAATGAAAGAGGAATCATCACTACTGATTCCCATGCACATTAAAAGAATAAGAAAGGAATATCATGAAAAACTCCATGCTCAAAACTTTGAGAATCCAAATGAAAAGGACCAATTCCATGAAAGACACAATCTATCAAAATTCCTATAAGGAGAAATAGATAATCTAATTAGAACTACATCTATTAAATAAATTAAATCAATGCTTAATAACCTTCCCAAACAGAAAGGACCAGACCAAATAGTTTTATTGAATTCTACCAAAAACTTAAGAAAAAAAAATCAAAACAACCATGGTCTATGTGCTGTCTGCTTTTACTTACTATATGAATTTCTGTTCTAAGGCATGTGTCTCACTTTTCACACCCTCTACCTGCCCGTGGGAGGACTAATTGGAAGTGCAGTGAAAGTTGACCCTGTGTATTATGAAATGCGTTTTTATTTTTCTTTTTTCTTTCCAGTGGTGATGGTTTGTGTCTCACCACCTACAAGGAACCATGGTGCTAAGCTACACGTAACATGAGATAGCACCAGTGAGGTTGTTGTGTGGTGTGGAATCAACAAAGAAGTCTCGGGTTCATCTCATGCATAGCTAGCTGGCTGCAACCTCATTTACCTCTGTGTAAGATCAATTATGTACATTGCAAATCTAGCCCAACTATTGCCATTTGGCAAGACCCATTTGTATTTTTGGATTGACTGGTTTGTATAATCTTTATTGTTTCTTAATGCTCTAACCCTATTATTTGGTTCTTTTAAAAGAACTACAATAGAGGGAATGATTCATGCTGAGTGTGTTTAAAAGCTAGGTCAATAAAGTACTTGTAAGGCTCATCCTTTCCAAGATTACTTCCTCCTAAAATATAATCAGAAAATCTTGAATCTTGTCTAAAAATTGGTTTAAGAAATGATTTCTGGCTAGTTGTGGTGGCTCATGCCTGTATTCCAAACACATTAAGTGGTGAGGCTGTAGTGAACTATGATTGCGCCACTGCTCTTTAGCTTGGGTGATGCGGCAAGACCCTGTCTCTAAAAAAAAGAAAAAAGAAATAATTTTTCAAATTTGTTAGAAAACTAAGCAATTTTTCTCCAAGTCCAATATTAGCAGATTCTAGAGATTAGGCGGTAAATATTTGTTTCTTAAATACATTTTTTCTTTGAAAAATCTCAATTTCTGATAAGATCAATTTTAGGAAATGCTAAAAAATAAATTATAAATATAGCTACTATTCCATATTTGTGGATAATCATTGGATATAAAACTATTAATACCTAGAGTTGTTCTAGGAAGACCTAGGCATTAACAACACAGTGGTTTTAAGTCTACAGTGGTCTTCAAGGGTCTGTAAGTAAAATCATCCTTAGTAAATGAGGACATTAGTATTTCTCTAGCATATGTGATAGAGTTCTTGAAATTCTATAAATTGAACAAATGTATGGGAGTTGGACCAAAGGTAAACAGTCTGAAAAACAGAAATTGATGCAGAGAGGTAAAATACTCTGCTAGTCATTACAATGAACAATTAGGAGAAAAGAAATATGCAAACAAATAGAACGCATAATTAACATTCTTCTAGCACCACAGGGAAGACCTTTAGGGGGACGATCGGCCCTCTTTTTACTATTAATATACCAGTATTCAGTGTGTTTTGAAGCATGCCATTTTGGGGAAGTGGGGAACAAAGTGTCCTCTGGGATCATTTGCAAACAAATGTCAGTTTTCCAAACAGAAGGAGAGTCACTGAGGATTGTTCTGTAGGGAGGGCCAGTGGACTCATGTAAGGGAGATGTGCAAAACGGAAAAGGGGTATTAAGACATTTATGTTCTATACTTGATAGAAGTAGTACATGAGGTGAAAGCTGTATTAATTAGTTTGATGTAAGCATTCCAAATTGTATTAAAAAATTAGCACATTGTACCCCACAAATGCATAAATGTATTCATGATCTATGTGTATATGTCTTAATAAAAAGAAAAAAAAGCTCTTCCTAAAAAATTTAAAAAAAATGGAAAGAAAAAGGGATGATGACTGTCGGTGGAGAGTAGGATGCTGTTGTTTTGACAGAGATGGTTATTGTCAGTAGCTTTCAGATCAGTTCTCAATAAATATCTTACTTACCTTACTGTGGGTGGAATGTTTAGCCCTATTCATGTTTTTTGAAGGAGATAAAGATTAATTAGTATAAAACTACACATGGAGTTTTCCCTTAAGTGTGACTAAAAGGAATTAACATGTTGATACAAACTAGTTTCCATGGTTTACTGGCAGACTTTAGGGCTAGTCACAACTTGTCACTGTCCCTTTGCGTGTGTAAGGCAAGTCAGTACAAAAGAACGACGTTCACAGATCATGATTGCTTTCACTTTGGCTGGTTAGTGACTGCATCAGGATTCTGAGGGAGTCTAACTCTGTAGAGTAGACAGTGCCCATTTGATTTCAGGGTAGACGTGGGTTGTGAGGGATAGTAAGAATGTGTGTGGGCTTATTGGCGGTGTCCGTAGTTTAGGTAAATAGTCACCCTAGTAGCTGATGCCAGAGCAGTTTCCTCGTCTATGAAAAGCATCCCTTCATAGAGTCAAGTCCATTTTAGCACAGAATTCTATGAGCCATGACTCTGTATTGGGGTTCATGGTATGCTCAGTTTTAGGGGGGCCAGGGAAGAGAGTAGATTTAAAGGAAGTTTAGCCATTTATTATCAAAGTATTTGTCAAGATGAGAGGAATAAACACAGGGGAAACACTACAGCAATGCAAGTTAGTCTATAGTTGTAAATTAGTTAGCAAGTTTAAGAATTACAAAGAGTAGGGTATCCATGGGATCTGGAAATGACCATGGGACATTCAGTGGAGGACATAGTCACAATGGCTTTACCTGGACCAAGCTTGATGAGGATTTGAACATCTCAAATAAATAACTACTATATATAGTGCCTGGAAACATATATGGGAAGAAATGTATCTGTACATGCATAACATTGATATATTTATTTATTTATTTATGAGGATAAATGACAATATCTGTACATTTATAGAAGGAGATACAAATGACATAGTTGTAGAATTTTCTCTTAGGCCCACATAGGTTCACAACATGTGATGAGATGGTTGCAAATGACACGCACAGGTCACGTCCCCAAATACAATGAGCACGGCAGGCCTGCCTAGTTATTGTAGAACTGAAGGGTACAAAAATTTCTCTTATCTGCTAGAGAAGAATTCCAAAACGTTGGTGTGAGATGTTGCCTGTTGGTAATGTCTTTGTCTTTACCCACTGTCAGAATGTATAATTCTCCATGGGACCCCTAGTTTCTCGAATGCAAGCTTGGGTAGGAGCACCGACGTGGGAAAAGCTTTCCGAAGCTCCCACACATGGACTCTCTTCCTTACTTGAGTACCATCTGTTTTGAACCTATTAATCTCAGAAGAGATTAATGTATTTTCCAAGGCACAACATTGACCTCTGTCTTCAACTCTATCTACAGAGTTGGAAGCAGGGATCACAGAGGTGGTAATGATTCCCAAACGGGTACAAATAATTGACCTCTGATAAATAACAGTGGTCTGTGTTTATTGGCCAAGATTATGAGGACTGAGACAATTACAGAATGGAATGATGTTTCGTGTTACACAGAAATTCATTGAGAGGACTTACTGTGAAGTATGGTACATCTCAATGGAATACCATGCAGCTGTGAAAAAGAATGAGGTTGCACTGTCAGTGCTAATGTGAGATATCTACAGTTCATTGTCAAGTGAAAAAAAAATGCTTGTAGAGGCATAAAAATCTAACAATCTATAATAAACTGTAGATAGTTATTATCTCTAGGTAATATGACTGTGTGTGGTATGTGTGTATATTAATGTTACATGATACATTGTTGTATTGTTTTAATTTTTAAAGATGAAAATTTATTTATTTTGATAAAAATGTTTAATAACTTTCAGGAAAGGATGTGTTACTGGACTTCCTTCTGTTTTATTGAGGTTATGTGTGTGTGTATATATATACATATAACATAATAGTTATTATTTTCACCATTCATAAATGTACAATTAGTACAATCAAAATACATTCATAATGTTGTATAACAGTCACCACTGTTTATACTCCAAGCCTTTTATCATCCCCAATTAAAAAATACACACATTAAATAATAACTTAAGTATCCTACTTTCTGTTTCTATGAATTTATCTAGTACTTTATGTAAGTGGAATCATATAACATTTTCCCTTGTATATCTGACTTATTTTACTAATATTTTTGAGGTCCATTCATTTTGTCACATAAATCAAAATTCCATTCCTTTTTATGGTTGAATAATATTCTATTACATGTGTATGCCACATTTTAATTATCCATTCATTTGTTGATAGACACTTGGGTTGTTTCCACCTTTTAGCTATTTTGATGGATGTCAGTATACAATCTGCTGAAGTCTCTGCTTTCAATTCTTTTCTATTTATATCTAGGAGTGGAATTGCTGAGCCATATTTGTTCACTGATAGCCATTTTGGTAGGTATGGTTTGGTTTACCAGCCATAAAGGTGGTAACTCTTTATGATTTTGGTTTGTATTTCCCTAATGACTAATGATGTTCAGAATTTTATCATGTGCTTATTGGCAATTTGTACATCTTCTTTGGAGAAATGCCCTTTACCCATTTTTGAAATGAGTTTTTTAATTCTTGTTGAGTTTTAGTAGCTCTTTATATATTGTGGATATCAATGCCTTCTTGGATATATGATTTACAATATTTTCTCTCATTCAGTAGGTTGACTTTTTACTTTAAATTCTTAATTTTGATGAAGTTCAACTTACTTGATTTTTCTTTGGTTGCATTTATGTTCTGGACTTTTTTATTTTAGCCAGTAAGAACTTAAATTATTAGTGCACTTTAAAGAATGAATCATTTACATACATTCAGTTTCTCTACAAGTTTTCAGAATGGAGTAAAGTGATGCTTCCCTGCATTTCAGAGCCAAGTACAGGTGAGGCATGTATAGAAGAAAAGGATAGCCAGGTTCCGGTGCCCAGCTGGCAGGAGGGGACTGGGCTCTAATCCTGCTCACCTAGAGGAACTATTAGGAAGGATGATGATAGGGTTTGTCCCCTCCACATCTCATGTTGGAATTTTATTCCCGGTGTTAAAAGTGGGGCCGGCAGGGAGGTGTTTGGGGGAGTTCATAGGGGTGGATCCCTCATGAGTGGCCTGGTGCCCTCTCCCCAGTAATGACTGAATTCTCCATTATCAATTCATGGAGAGCTGGACAGCCAGTTGTTTGAAGGAGCCTGGCACCCCCCCTTCTGCATTTGCTCTGTCTCTCACCATGTGACACACCTGCTTCCCCTTCATCCTCACCTTGATTGGAAACTCCCCGAGGCCTTCACCAAAAGCAGATGCTGGTGCCATGCTTCTTATACAATCGCAGAACTGTGAGCCAAATGAGCCTCTTTTCTTTATAAATCATCCAGCCTCAGGTATTCCTTTATCGCACTGCAAAATGAACTCATATAAACATCAAAACTGGCTGCTTTTTTTGTCTGTTCATAGGTCAGACCCAGAGAATCTCTGTGTTTGAATATGTATGTAAATATTCATCAATGCCTTAGATCATGCAGGAGGGCAGCATATGGTACATGCAGCCTGGACTTTGGAGCAGACAGATTTGGACTTGAATCTGATTTCTGCCAATTACTGGACCCCAGGAATACAAACGTCTTGAGCTTTAATTTCCCTATCGTGGGGTTTTATAATACCAGGTACTTCTAAAGAAGAATTAGATCTAAAGTGAGCAAATTGCCTAATGCTGCCTACCATATAGTAGGCATTTAATAACTTATAATAATTATCAAAGCAATGTTCACAAATAAAGTATTATTGCTATCATTTTTAAATGTGGAAAAATATTAATAATATCAGCAAACGTTGATCTATAGAGTGCTATGAAAAAGCATTGTTCTGAGATTTTTACATATCTTAACCCACTAGGTCCTCGTAATAATCCTATGAAGCCTAGACTGTTATTGTTCCCTTCACAGATGAAAAGACTGAGACACGGAGAAGTTAAGAAACTTGCTCCTGACCCAGGTCACAAAGCTAGAATTTGAATCTGGGCAACTTGACTCCAGATTCTGTATTCTGAATCACTCTGATAGAAGGAAACTGTCTAAAATGGGATAGTCCTAACTTCTAGTAAATCCAATGGCATTTTTTCCTGTTTTTAATAAGGGTGTTGATACTCTGTGCAAAGGGCACTGATCTTTTCGTTAGGGTGCAGGCTGGCAGCTGCCTCTTCTCTACCCTGGTAGGATTATGTGTCTCGTACCCTCCCTCAACGTGTTCAAGTCTAAGGTGAAGGGCGTCATTCATGACCACAGAAAGATACCAAACAGATGCCGTGGTCCTCTTCCTGCTTTTGTCCACAGCCAGGCAAAACCTTTACCAGCCCTAACGCCACAGAGGCAAAGTCATGACCGTATGATCTGGTTTTAATTTTCAGAAATGCCACCTACAATTTGACCATTATTAGCATTTCAGCATTTTCTCTCTAGTCTTCTGTCCGTGCATTTCTATCCTCTGTTTCCTTACTGTAGAAATTGTAACATACAAGCTCTATTGTTTAAGACATCCAAACCATTTTTCTTGCATTCTAAAATCGAGTTATTTTTTGAAAAATGAAAGAATTACGTACTCGCGGCAAATATTTTATATAATACAGAAAAATATTTGAATACACACACTAGCGTATATGTGAAGGCATTTTTTCGTTGACATCAATAAATCATAATGCAGACACTGATCTGTACTTTGTTTTTCCTTACAGATAAACATATGAATTTGAAGCTCACGTTTTCTTTTTATTTTCATCTAATCTCTTTTATTGACGTTTATTGGTATGAAAGCAATACATGCTCATTGTGATGACTGAAATGGTACCAAGACACATAAAGTAAAAGCAAATCATCTCCAACTCCATCCCCTCCAGCTACCAATGCTAACACCTGCTGGATACTTCCCACGCTTTTCTGGTTCATACAAACAGATGCAAATGCACATTTACATAGAGATAGAATCTTCTGGGGGTTTGTTTTTATCCAAATATAATTAAAGTGAATGCATTAGTCTACAATTTGTTTTTTGCTTCCCCTCCAACAATATTTCAGGAACATTCCTAACTATTTAAGACATATGACTCAATTATATTTTTTCTTCTTTTCTAATTTCTCTCTCTTTCTCCCCCACTCCTCCATACATGCACGTGCACATGTGTGTGTGTCTGAGTGTGAGCTTGTGTGTTTCGTCTCACAATTCCTATTTGCACTTTGTTTTTGCTGATGTCTCTGCCCCTATTTGTTGACCTCCAGATATCCCAAGATGTTGCTAGTTCCTGCTCCCATCAGTCTGGGTATAAGGGCATCATCACTGAACTGGATGTGCTCGAGAGATCCAGTCCCACCTGATCTTGCTCCTCGAAGCCAAGGAGAATGGGAGTCCCATGATCCAATAGCTTTTGCACACAGAAAACCATCCAGTATTGTTAGGTGAATAACCAGACCCCTCTCTCATTTCCTGAGTTTTATTTATTTTATTTTAGTACTTTATTTTATTTTCTTATTTTGAGATAATCTCACTCTGTGCCCTGCGTACAGTGCTATGGTGTCATCTCTCTCTGCTACCTCCAAACTCTTGGGCTCAACTGATCCTCTTTGTCTCAGCCTCCCAAGAAGCTGGGACTAGAGGTGCCGACCACCATGTTCAGTTAGTTTTTCTATTTTTAGTAGAGATGGGGTCTCACTCTTCTTTGGGCTGTTCTCAAACTCCTGAGCTCAGGCAATCCACCTGTCTCAGCCTCCCAGAGTGCTAGGATTACAGGTATGAGCCACCATGCCTGGCCCATTTCTTTCTTTCTCTCTCTCTCTCTCTTTCTTTCTTTCTTTTTCTTTCATTCTATTAAATCTTATAGCCGTGTACATTAATGCAATCATGGGGTACAATGTGCTGGTTTCATATACAATCTGAAATATTTTCATCAAACTGGTTAACATAGCCTTCATGACATTTTATTAGTTATTGTGTTAAGACCTTTATATTCTGCATTCAGTAAGTTTGACCCGTACCCTTCTAAGATGCACCGTAGGTGTGATCCCACCAATCACCCTCCCTCCACCCACCCTCCCCCCTTCCCTGGCTCATTTCTTGAGCTTTTAAACCCACAGTCTTTGAGAGAAAAAGTTGTGGATTCAGGACAGCCAATGAGTAAAACCCCTTTCTTCCTGCAAGTTCTGTATCACTCAAGAAATAGGAGTCAGATGAACAGATCAGCTTACTGATAAGCTAGACCAGGAACTCAGCTTGAACTGTGCAACTCTGATCCCATCCCATAGTACCAGGAGCAGCCTCAGGGTGCTCCCTCCAGGGGAAAGTTCCTCCAGGAACAAAGATGGCAGAGCTAAGACAGGGTTAACTGTGGCCATTCCTCCTTCCCAGTTTGGTTACTCAGAGATGCCTGTATTCCTCCTTTGGTGAGGAGTGAGAAAACCAATAGAAGTTTTCTTTCTATGACTTCTTCTTTAACAATTAATTTTCTTTTTTCAAGGTGAGGTCTCTTTACATTGCCCAGGCTGATCTGAACCCCTGTGCTTAAGGGAGCCTCTTGCCTCGGGCCCCCACCCCTGGTAGCTGGGACTACAGGCACGCACCATGATACAGGACATCTCTCTCTCTTCTGAAGGGAAGAAGTTCTGACTTTAAGGGCTGAAGTAGGAAGATGGAGATGGGGGGGTGCCCCACAGATCACTCTTCAGATGCTGAAGAGTGAGTCATGAGCCACAGGGGGAAGCTCTCCCCATCAATCTGCTGGTTGACAAAGAGACTGTCATGGTTTTGTCTGGGACGACATGCATTTTGAGAACATCTTTCGTAGCCTGGATGGTAGCTGCACCTCTGGGAGCACATTTAACCCCCCGAGGTTTCAAAGGAAAGACCCAGAAGCTCTGAATGACTGAGGCACACCCACATCTCGGGAGGATGGGCCAGGGTGACGCACACCCAGAGACGGCATCCGCCCACAGCTCCATTTGCTCAGCTGTCAAAAGAGGAGGTCGATGAAATCATCTCCCTGGGGACCCCGTTGTGCCAACCTTCTGTTATTCTGAAACACGACCTCCCCCGTACCTCCTGAAGACCGCCTTGTCCATAAATAAACCTGCAGAGCAGGGTAAACTTGCTGTTTCCGATGGCCAAGAGCACCACGGAGTTCTTCCAGTGACGATTGGAACAGGATTTCTCAGCCAAGTAGGCAAGATTGGGACACATAATTACTGCAACAGTGACACTCTCTGTACCTGTAAAATCTACCAATCTGGAAGTATAAATCGGAACTGCCTCTTGAAAGCATGCATTGAAATAAAAAATGGATACCTGCCTTTTTGCTATGATCTGAATGTTTGTCTCTTTCCAAAATTCATGTTGGAACCTAAAACCCAATTGGATGGTACTGAGAGCTGAGGCCTTTCAAAGGTGATTAGGCCATGATGGTTCCGCCTCTGCGAGTGGAAATAGTGTCCTTATCAAAGAGGCTGCAGAGAGCTGCCTGTCCCTTCTATTTCTTCTGCTGTGTGATGACACAGCATTCACCCCTGAGGCACACCCACATGCAAGCAAGATGGGGCCATCTTTGAAGCAGGAAGCAGCCCACACCAGACACCAAATTTGCCAACACCTCTGTCTTGGACTTCCCAGCTTTCCAAATTGTGAGAAATCAATACATTTTTACTATTTATAAATTACCCAGTGTCTTAGTCTATTTTCTGCTGCTACAACAAAATACCACATTCTGGGAAATTTATAAGCAATAGAAGTTTATTTTTCACAGTTCTGAAGGCTGGAAGTTCAAGGTGAAGTGAAGCCCTGGTCTCTGTTTCCAAGAGGATGCCTTGAAAATTGCATCCTTCTTCTCACATGGCAGAAGAGTGGAAGAACTGAGAGAAAGAGAGAGAGCCCCCTGCAGACAGCCCTTTTATTAAGCATCATTAAACCCACCCATGAGGGTGGAGCCCTCATGGCCTAATCACCTCATACAGTCTCACTTCAAAATATGATCCATTGGCAATTACCTTTCAAAATGAGTTTTGAAGGAGACAAACATTCAAACCATATTATCCAGTCTCAGACATTTTGTTATAGGAACACAAATGGACCAAGACACCTTTGGTCCAGCAGTTTTACTTGAGGGAATTCACTTTCTAAAAATAAATTACACCAATGTCCAAGTATATCTGTACAAAAGATACTTCTGGCAGCATTCTTTATAATAGCCAAAAACTCAGAATAACTTGCATGTCAATAAAAGATGGTTAAATAAATATGATTCATATGTAAAATGGGATAACTATGCAGCCATTCAAAAAATATAATAGGGAGGAGCTCAGAGCCCATAGCTCAGTGGTTAGGGCACTGGCCACCTACATCAGGGCTGGCCGGTTTGAACCTGCTCAGGCCTGGTAAACAGCAATGACAACTGCAACAAAAGAAATAGCTGGGTGTTGTGGTGGGCACCTGTAGTCCCAGCTACTTGGGAGGAGGAGGCAAGAGAATCTCTTAAGCCTAAGAGTTTGAAGTTGCTGTGAGCTATGACTCCACAGCACTCTACCAAGGGTGACTCTGTGTCAAAACAAAACAAAACAAAACAAAACAAAAAAACCATATATATATGGAGAATCTGTAAGCACCAACATAGAAAGCTGTCCAAGACAGAGTTTGGAGTAAAAACAGCAAGATGTCCACATTGTGTTTCACATGATTACTGTGTAGGCGCGTGCAATCTCGGTTTTAGTGTTAATGAAATGTAAAAAAGAAAAAAAGTCTTTTGGCTGGGCACAGTGGCTCATGCCTGGAATCCTGGCATTTGGGGAAGCTGAAATAAGAGGACTGCTTGAGCCCAGGTGTTTGGGACCAGCCTAAGCAACACACAGAGACTCTGTTTCTACAAAAAGTTTAAAAATTAGCAGGCTGTGATGGTACAGACCCAGGTACTCAGGAGGCTGAGGCAGGAGGACCAGACGCTAGAGCCCAGGAATTTGAGGGTATGGTGAGCTTTGATGACGCCTCTGCACTCTAGCTGGGGTGACAAGTGAGATCCTATCTCAAAACAAAACGAAACAAGAAAATAAATGGAAAAAATCTTTGTTTCCTAAGTGCTTTCATTTATATAATTTTTTAAAGTGGCTCTCATCACAAAGAGGGGCTTAAAAATGTGTAGGTGAAAGACTGAACTAATTCCCAACTTTTCACTATATACTCCCCTCATCTCAGCACAGGAGGAGACAAAAAGTCTTTTTTTCTAGACGCATCAATTCTTTCCTGGCAGCTGTGGGGTGTCTCTGGCTATTTCAGTCCCGTAGGCCTGCTCTGTGAGATGAGGGATGGGCCGAGTGACTTCCTCCTCCATAACAAAGTTGCACTTAGTTTTAGGATTGCTAGACAAAAGCATGTGTGGCTCACAATCCCTGGTAGCCACCCTCAGCCACTCCTTGAGAAGATCAATTTTTCTTTCTTTTTTTTTTTTTTTTTTGAGACAGAGTCTCATTCATTCACCCTGGGTAGAGTGCTGTGGCATTACAGCTCACAGCAACCTCAAACTCTTGGGCTTCAGCAATCCTCTTGCCTCAGCCTCCCAAGCAGCTGGGCCTACGGGTGCCCACCATGTCTGGCTATTTTCAGTGATAGGGGCTTGTTCTGGCTCAGCCTGGTCTCAAACTTGTGAAGTCAAGTAATCCACCCACCTTGGCCTCCCAGATGCCGGGATTACATGTGTGAGCCACCGCACCTGGCCTAGAGGACCAATTTTTCATGGAAAATGTGTTTTAGGAAATTTTGTATCTGGGGCTAGGAAGAATTATTAGCAATGATTTTATCATATACCAAATTCTTTTCTCGGTTAATGGTTTTCTGGTCAATGGTTTTTTTGGTCACTGGCCTTTGCCCGATTGTTTCTGAAAGGTTTATCAGAGGCTACCCCATTGGTTATTAGGGTAGTTCGCTTCTGCAGTTGACTGCAGGCCCCACCTGTGGCATGAAGGACAGATAAGCTACCACCATCTAAAGTCTCATTCTCTGCCTGAGACAGTGGCTTTCTTTCTTGTAACAACTTATTTTATTCCACTGAGTCTAGGTACGTGGAGAAATTTCAGAATTATCAAAAGTTAATTGCTTTTACTTTTCTTATAAAAGATTGGCACAAACTAAATGCATTAGCTTAGGAAAACTGCATAGAGCAAAATGAGATGGAAGTCAGCACCCCCATTTTCACCACCATTACTGTGATTATAGGCTGTTCCGCACCCGTTGCCTGGAGTGGCATGCAAATTGCAAAACAGCTAGCTGGGTCCGAAGAGAGGATGGAGACACCTTCTAGTCTAAATTCTTGCTTTATAAATGTCCAGAGAGGGGACAAGACTTGCCCAAGGTCGCAGAGTTCATTAGTAGCACAAATAGGTTAAAATCTCAGCTTAAAATATATAGAGAGATTATATAGAGAGATAGATTTAGAAATGTTATGTCTTTTAAGTCAGTTAGCATTTCCCAGAAATTTTTGAGACAATAAAGTAATAGCATTGTTTTCTTTTTTTATGAGACAGAGTTTCACTATGTCACCCTCGGTAGAGTGCCATGGCATCACAGCTCACAGCAACCTCAAACTCTTGAGCTTAAGCTATTCACTTGCCTCAGCCTCTCAAGTAACTGGGACTATAGGCACCTGCCACAATGCCTGGCTATTTGTTTTTGTTGTTGTTGCATTCGTCATTCTTGTTTAGCTGGCCCAGGCTGACGCCCTAACCGCTGAGTACGGGCGCTGAGCCAATGAAGTAGTAGGATTATCCTGACTCACCTAGAGAAATTTTGGGTAGGCTCTTCTATATTCTTCACTGTCTTTATTCGCTGACACAAGGAAGGACCCCAAGCAGCCTGTACTTACTCAGGCTCTAGTTCCTCCAGAGACACTAGGCCAGGGCTATATCTTGGGACTCTATGTAACTACCACTCTTAGGAAAGTTGGACATTCACTACATTTATTGGAAGCAGGATCTGTCAGAGGGTAGAAGAGGAAGAAGCCAATTTTGTTCTAATTTTTCACAAATTCTTCCTTTTTAAGGTACATTATTTCATAGGAGGCATTTATATTTAGATTTCTAGGGCTGCTAGGGAAAAGACTACACCCTAGATGGGTTAAACAACAGAAATGTATGCCTCGAAGTTTTGGAGGATGGAAGTCCAAGGTCACAGTGTTGGTGGGGCTGGATCCTTTGGGGGCCGTGAGGGAGAACATGCTCTGTGCCTCTCCCCGGCCTTCAGGTGGTTAGCTGGCGATTTTAGGCGTTCCTTTGCTTACAGAAGTGTCACCCCAATCTCTGCCTTCATCTTCACGTAGTTCTTCACACACTGTCTCCAAATTTCTCCTTTTTATAAGGACACCAGTCTTGCCCAATTAGAGCCCACTCCAGTGACATCATTTTAACTTGATTGCCTCTGTAAAGACTCGGTCCCCAAATAGGGTACATTCTGAGGTTCTGAGGGTTTGTACCATAGCATATCAGTTTCTGGGGGACCCAATTCAGCCCATATTATATCAACTGCATTAAATCATTTGGACAAGTAGGGATTTTGTCTATTTCATTTACATTGGATGTCCAGTGTCATAAAGCATGTGACATAGTGGGCCTTCAAATATTTGCTGAACTAATAAACACACTTAATTATCCTCGTCTAATTATACTGGGATTTTTCAGATTGGCTTTTCATGAGGTGTTAATTTTCTCTCCAAGATGCTGATTATCCCTGGTGATGTGGGAATTACAAGAATGGAGAGTCAGTAATCCCCAGTCCTAAGGGGAGCCAATTTAATGTCACATGAGCACTTTCAACTGTGCTATTTCCAAGTAGCAAAACTGAGTGACAATGACTTTTGTCTGTCCCAACCGGACACACAGTGGCGTATGTTGAGCAACGAATTGATCTGGAAGCAGTGGCAGGAGGAAGAGAGAAAGTTCCTGAATAATGGAGTTGGCAGCCCTCTCTTCCTGCCATGGAAATCCTATTCTGCCTTTGACTTCTGATGATACCAGGGTACAGTGACACATGAGCCTCTTCCTGGCTCTGGCCAAGCGAACATTGCCTGAGCACACAGGGAAGTTCTCACAAATGCCCTTGCAACTAGGGGAAAGCCAGTGCTTGGATATCTGCGTCCCATCTGCAGGAGTAGTTAACTCCTCGAAAATTAAACCTGGACATAGCGGCCGAGGCACTCAATCCCGCGTCGGGACTTTGTATTTCCCACTGGAATTGTCCATGTACATAAACAGCAGATGGAAGAGATTAATGAGGCACATTATATTCAAGCAGAATAAATTGGTCTGAACTGTGGCTGTCATGCTGTCACTTGGCAGAGTGTAATATCAGCTCAAAGGGAAGGCTCTAGGGAGTTCTGAGGCTGCCTGGGTCTTGGTGGCAAAAGGACCCAAGTCAGAAGATGAGCCCATTTGAGACACCTGTGCCCTTTCCACAAAATACTGGAGCGTTGAAATTATGCCCCTTGGATTGTGTTAAAAATGAATGACTATAATAAAAGCAAAAGAGCGCATGACACAGAATCCAGTCACCTGTTTATTTCTGTGCATTTTGCTCTGTTATGTTTTGAGTGGGTGAGTTGGCTTGTGAGTGTGTGCCTACGTGGCCATCTGGGCAAAAACTGGAGAACAGATTTTGGGCCCCCGGTTCTTCTGTTTGATTGGAAATTAGCTTCCTCCTTGGACTCTAATTTGCAGTGTTTAATGGAATAGAAATGATTGGGAGCTTGTTGTTGACTGTTCGTGTTAGAGAGAGGCTGCACTTAGTGTCACACGTTAGAGCTTTGCCATTTGGTGGTTCACTCCAGTGAATGCAGGTAAATTGCTGCATCCAGACACTTAGACACAGCATCCTGGGCTTGGACCAAGACTGAGACCCTAGTGAGTCTGAAAGACCATAGACCACTGAGTTAGCAGTGGGTCTGTGATACCTTCTAGCCCTGAGAAGTCGGCCCAAGGTCAACCCATCAGTGGACATGGTTCAGGACAGACAGGGGCCTTTTAAGAAAGATCTGTGCGTCTTAGATCAGCATATATCTCAATGAACAGGAAACTTATTCCTTTCGTGATGAATCCAAATCACCAGCGGTGCCCTGTAGCTAGGCTGGACAGCATTTGTACCTCCTCTGTATTCACCCTTCATGGAATACAGAGTGCTCGCTGGGGACTGCCACTTTCCAGGAGGACACTCCATGAGCTGCTGGTATGTCCCACTGTTTGGAAAATCTCAGAAAGTCTTTGACTCAAGGATAAATATCCCAGGTACATGCCCCTATTTCTTCTCTGGTCTAGTTGGTGTCTGTTCACAGGCCCCCTGGTCAGGCACCTGTTTATCTGTGTGGTCTAGGTATGCAGTCAGCATTTCATGTGGAATCTGGCTCATACGGCCTAGAGCAGGAGTCTTAGTCCCACCACTGTTTTGCTATATGTCTATTAATACCTTTTAAAATCATTATAGGTTTGACCATTTTAATTTTGATCTATTTTAAACATATGGAAAAGTTCAAAGAGCAATCTGACGATCACTCACGTACCCACCCCCTCAAGCTCTATCAGAAGCTTGTTTATTCTTTGCCATGAAATCTTAGCATTACATTTGATAGGTCCTGGAAGCCCCTTATTTCATATCTCTCCCTTCTCTCTTGCTCTTTTCCTCTCTCCTGCCTTTCCTCCCCAGAGGCACCCATTATTCCAAATTTGGTATTTTTCAACCTCATGCATGTTTTTTACACTATTATTGTGTGTATATATATCCTTGGAAAATATAGAATTGTTCTGCACATTTGTGAATTTTATGCATATGTTATCATCTGCTAACCATGCTTCTATGACTTCCTCTTCTCTAACTTTCTGTTCTTGGAGGTTTCTCCACGTTGCTTTGCGTTCACCATACTACTGAATAGTATTCCATGTTAGGAAAACAAAGTAATTGATGTATCCACTCTCTATTTGATATTTATGCTGTTTCTCTTTTTTCTTGCCTTTTATGAAACACCATAATAGGTATTCTAATACTGTCTCCTAGAGTAAAAATGGAAGATTTCCTTTTCCTTTTTCTTTTTAGAGACAGGGTCTCACTCTCACCCAGGCAGAATCAGAGTTCACAGTAACCTAGAACTCCTAGGCTTAAGCAATTCTTCTGCCTCAGCTTCCCAAGTTCCTGGGACTACAAACATGAGCCACCATGCCTGGCTAATTTTTACATTTTATGTAGAGGTGGGGTCTTGCTATGCCCAGACTATTCTCCATCTCCTGGGCTCAAGGGATCCTCCTGCCACAGCCCCCCAAAATGCTAAGATTCCACACATGAGCCATTGCCACCTGGCTGGAAAATATTTTTTTTAACAAGCATGGACACCTAGAGGTAGAATTGCTGGGTGTACTATTACTATCAAATATATACACTTAGCAGTATATATACCTGCTAAGGATGTAGAGTACCTTTTCTCTACATCATCACCCACCTGTGGTGTTATCACATCAACATTTCCACCAGTCTGATGGTAAAAATCTCACTGCTGCTTCAATTTGCATTTGCCTAATTGTCAGCGCAGCTGAGTAGGTTTTCCATATGTTTATTTTCTGTTTTTCTTCTGTGGTTTGCCCCTTTCTATTCTTTGCCTTCTTTTCTAGGGATATGTTTGTCTTCTTCTTATTCATCTGTAGGCTCCTTTATAACTGGTTGACATGACCCTTTGTTAGTTTTAAGTTTTACAAATATCTTCTCCCAGACTTGTCTTTCATCTTTCTTTGTTTATGTGTCTTTGGTGAACTACAGGTTTATATTTTCACATAATGAAATGCCCTTTAATGGTTTTTCCTTCTTTGTTTTTCTTGAAGATCTTCCTACGCCCCGGTGGTTATGAATACATTATTCTATATTTTCTTAAGTTTAGCAGGTCCTCCAACCTTAATTCAGGTTTTTAAATCAACCTGGAATTGGTTTTGTGTGTGTGATGTGATGGAGGGATCTGATTTCATCATATTTTTCATAAAGATCACCAATTGTCCCGGAACATTTGTTTGCATAATACCACTTCCTCCTACGGATCCAATTCCACTTCTAGGAGCAAAAGTGGGAATGGTGTTAGTGGAGTTTGGGAAAGAGACCAGGAACTGAGGCAGAGGGGCCACCAGACAAGAATAAGAGTCTGAACAGAATGACCCCTGGCAGAAATGTGCCAAAGTGGGGGGAGTAGGTGAATACAAATATAGACACCTCTCATCTCCTGCCTTTCATTTGTCTTTCTTTTTCTTTCTTCTTCTTCTTCTTTTTTTTTTTTTTTTTTTTTGCTATTGTTTCCATTGGTCAAGCCCCAAAGGAGTCAAACCCAGAGAATGAGAGTGACCTGGTGATGTGATCTGTATGGACTGAGCTTTCCGGGGCTCAGGGCAGGGCAGTGAGGGACCCAAGGGATCCAAGCGGGAGTCCAGGTGGATGTTGGCAGGCACATTCCCGGAGGGGAGTGCTGACCTCACGTAGTTTGTCCTTCTCCCCCAGACACACTACCTAGTGCTTCCCACCTATACATGCATCCCTGGTGAGTATGTTTTGAAGGTCAATTTTGAAGTATTGGGTAACCAGCCCAAATGTAGCCATGCAAAGAAAAAGCAATAGTTCCACGGCCAGAGATGGGCCATTGGGTAGAGGCTCCAAGTCCTGCTGTGGTTTCAGATTTCTGGGGAATATATAAGGGCTCCTTCTGAAGGAAGGGACCTGTGACTAGGTAGCTTGTCCTAGGGAAAAGTAGCAAACAGGAAAGTGATCAGAAGCCTTAGAGAAGGAGGGACACAGGCCAACATTTGTCTTCACCATAGAGTGGTCTGTGTGGGCTGTGTTTTGGGGAGTCACCACTGATGTCAGTCTCTTCAGATCTCTCCTCTTGGCCTATCACATTCCCTGGAGGGGAGTTTGGGTCTCCTGTCTTCACCAAGTTGCATATGACACCTTATCTTCCTTTTTGCAGCAAGATACCCATATTCTCAACTGTGTCTGGTGGCCCCCAGGCCAGAGGACTCTATGGTCATCTGCCAGAGTAGGAAAGGGTGCTTATATGAATGTACAATGCTCTCTGCGGAGTAAGAAGAGCTCCCTAGGGTAAAAGGCAAGGAAAAGGGAAAAAAGAGAAGATGATACTGCCGGTGTCTGAGCCCCATGGAGCTGCGGCCATGTTGCCCAGGTTTGTCCATAGTTCTGCCTACGCTGGGTGGGACTGGCGGAGTCAGTTCCATTCACCCCTCTGCATTGAGGTTGTCTCCTCCTCAATCCCCCCTGGGTTTGTGCCTTTCTGTCCTTTTAAGAAATCCCCTCACTACAGTGTCAGTGGAGAATCCAGAGGGAGAGAAATGAAATTCACGTGTTTAATCCCAAATCCTTTCTTCCATTTTTTTGAAATTTCTTAGTTTCGAGGGAGTGAAAGTGGTTTATTCACTTACTTTCAATCTTTTTTTTTTTAAGAAATCCATCCAAAGTTATCAGTTTCCCACTAAATAATCTTCCCATAAATTTCAATATTTACCACTTCTGTTGTCATCAAGTTCCAAAAATGTAATTGTTTCCACCATGATTTCTACTTAGGTTCACACATTTCTTAGAAATGGAATTTTGCTTTTTCCAACATTGCTGATTCCTGACCAACAATGATCAGAGAATATGGTCTCCATGGCGTGGATTCTTTGAAATGTGTTAAGTGTTCTTCTATCTTCTATGACCACACTCAGTTTATGGGTGTGTTATGTGTGCCTGAAAGGATACAGAGGCTCCATTTATTGGTGAAAGATTTTATAATTACTTTTCAGATTAAACATGTTAATTTTACTGTTCTAACCTTCTGCCCTTCCTAACGTTTTAATGGACCAATCTGCTTCTTGGTGGTTATTCCAGATTTTGCTTTATATATTGAGACTATGTTATTACATGTAGATATACACATTTTTGATTGGTAGATTTTTTTCTCCATTAAATTTTATTTATGATTGGTAGAATTTTTTTCCCTATTAATTTTTTTTTGAGACAGAGTCTTGCTCTGTCTCTCTAGAATGCAGTGACATCATCATAGCTCATTGCAAACTCAAACTCCTGAGCTCAGGTGATCCTCCTGCTTCAGTCTCCTGAGTCGCAGGGATTACAGGCACCCACCACAATGCCTTGGCTTTTTATATATATAGTATTTATAGTAGAGATGGGTCTCACTCTTGCTCAGGCTGATCTCAAACTCTTGCGCTCAGGGGATCCTCCCACCATGGCCTCCCAGAGCCTTAGGATTACAGACATGAGCCACCACACCAGGCCTCCCATCCAATTTTATATAATATCATTCTTTGTCCCTATCACTGATTTTGTTTTACTTTTTCTTATGTCTGATTAAAATTTCTTCTCCAGCACTCCTTTGATTTCTGTTTAGCTTTTCATAATATATCTTTTCCATCCATTTATTTCCAGTCTCTCCGTCTGCATGCATGTGTTTTAAGTGTGTCTCTTGGAAGCAGCAGAGAGCTATTTTTTTAAAAAAATTAAATATTTAAACATTATTTATACTTGAAACACCTAATCCCTTACATACTACCAAATTCTAAAAATCCTAAAGAGTAAATGGTGAAAGATTTCCCTCTCATCTTCTTTTTCCACCTTCCCATATTATTAGTTTCAGAGGTGACCAGATAATCAGTGAATATAAGTGAATATATTTTGTGCCCTCCTTCCCTGTATTTTAGCATTATATGTGCTGTTACATATCTCGATTTTTCAGTTCTTAAGTATTTATCCTTAACCGTGCATCATGAACTTCCTCATTCTTTAATAGAGTGCCTGCTATTAATTCACTTATGTATCCTCATTTGTTTAACCTATCACGACCCATCAGTGGACTTTTAGGTAGTTTCCAACTTCTTACTTTTACAAACAATGCTGCAATGAATAATTACACAAACACTATTTGATCATGCGCAAGTATACGCACATTAGAAATTTCTGGAAGTGGGATTGCTGAGACAAAGGGATCATATTTCTGTAATTCTAATAGATGTGTAGATAACAGCCCTGTTTTCCAGGAGAGGATCTTGCCTGTTTACATTCCCACCAGCCAAGGATGTTCTAATTTATACCCCGCCTGCTGGTTTTCCCACTTTGTCACCTTACCATCCAGTCAAGAAAGAGAGACATCTCTAGGGATTTAAAACAGGGAACTGAGTGCCTATGTGAGGGGAGAGCTAGAGAAGTTAACTCAGGCTGGTGAGGCAGCTCAGGGCAGGGGCAGCCACAGTGTCTCTGGGTCCAGAAGCCAGAGCCATTGAGGAAGCCAAAGCCAAGGCCATAGCAGGCCCTCTGGGGAGGATGATGGTGGCCTGGAGAAGTAGCTGCTGCTGCTGCTGCTGAAGATGCCCCTGCCCAACAGAGGGTGAGAGAAGTACTACCCTGGCCTTTGCTCTGTGGTTTGCTGTCAATGCCTGCCATTTCTGAAAACGACCTAAATTCACCTTGAGAAATAAATGCACTTCCAATGATGCAAAACAGAATGGAGAAAAATGGGAGATGAATTTGGGAGATAAAAACAATAAAGTTTACCATAGTCCAATCTTGCTGCTGCTAAGCTCCATGTTTAACTGCCAGACAACATCCTTTGTACCAACGCTGACATTTGAGCCCTGTCCTCCAAATGGAAACACACAGAGTCCTTCATCACCATAGCAGTCCAGGGTCTGCCCTTCAGGTCTGGAAGTTGTCTCTCTCTCTCCTTCCTTCCTTCCTTCCTTCCTTCCTTCCTTCCTTCCTTCCTTCCTTCCTTCTTCCTTCCTTCCTTTCTTTTCTCCCTCCCTTCCCCTCCCTCCTTCCCTTCCTTTTTCTTTCTTTCTACAGGGTCGTGCTCTGTCACCCAGGCTGGAGTGCTATGGCATCTTCATAGCTCACTGCAACCTCCAACTCCTTGGCTCAAGCCATCCTCCTGCCTCAGTTTCTGCAGTAGCTGGAACCACCACACCCATTTAATTTTTTCTTGAGATGGGATCTCACTGTGTTGCCCAGACTGAACTTGAACTCCTGGCCTCAAGCAATCCTCCTGACTCAACTTCCTAAAGTGCTGGGATTGTAGATGTGAGCCACTGCCCCCAGCCTCATGAACATCTCTCATACAAAATTGTCAGGGAATGAAAAAGAAAGGAGAAAGGGAACTTTGGCTAATACATGTCTATAAAAGCAGGTGTAGCTGCTGTTCAGTCCTTATATCTGTCACTGACCATGAGGCAGAAGTCAATATTTATCTTTCCCTTTCCTCCACTCATTGCAAATCCCTTTGCCCTCTGCCAGCACTTGGCTGTTTGGAAATCATTACCTGGTGGAGTGACTGAAACCTTTATACCCAAAAGGTCTGATTTTTCACTAATCTTGCCTTTTTGACTGCAAAGTCTTCTGTTGCCTTTTACTATCAGTCATGGAATACTAAGGGGCACCACGAAAACTCCCTCCAGTTCCAGATGCAGACTCCCTGCCCCCATCATGTGTGATGACCAGCTTCCTCTGGGATATTGAGATCACTTTCCTGATACGATAATCCCTTTCTCTGCCTATTGGTTGGGTGGTATGAGGACCCTACCGTAGCCTGATGGTGGTTTCAACTTCCAATTCTGTAAAGCTACTGTGTCCCTCATACATGCATTTCTTTCTAGGAAATTAATACTGCTAAGTGGACAGAGCCCTAAGTAGCAAGGCTTGGAAGCAAAAATTCTGAGACTGGCCAGAGGTAGAGAGAGAAATGAATCATCACTGTTCCCTCAGTTTGCTCCTGGCACCATGTATTCTGACGCTGGGAGAAATCACATCCTGTATTGCTTCCTGGATCAACGTACCTGCTGCACCCCATTATGACAGCACCCCAGCCTCTCTGCATGTGGTCCATGGGATCTCCCCAGCTGGAGAACCACTGAACTTTCAGCAGGTTGTTCTGTTGGATGTTTTTTGGTGATAGGGGACATGGTAAAATGAGCAGAGTGGGAAAGAGCTGGGAATTGACTTGACAGCAAAATAGGCAAATGCCTGGGAAATTCACCAATATGGCGCTTCATTGAATATTTTGATCTTTGCCAATCTAATAGATGGAAAGTGCCACCTCAGTGTGTTTTCGTGTATCATTTTGTCTGAATGTCCTCTTATGTATTTAAGAGTCATTTGGATTTCCTTGCCTGTTTTTCTTTGGTATATTGGTGCCTCTTCATGTTTTACTAAAGTTAACGTCTAGCTACAGTTAGAATTGCAAACATTTTTCCTCCCAGATTCAAAATGCCACTCCATCCTATACCAAATACTTATAGATCTATTTTTGGAATTCAAGTTTGTTACCTTGATCTGTCTGCTTATTAATATTTTATGTAGGTTTGTGTGTGTGTGTGTGTGTGTGTGTTTGAGACAGTCTTACTCTGTTGCTCCAGGCTAAACTACCATGGCATCAGCCTAACTTACAGCAACCTCAGACTCCCAGGTTCAAACAATCATCCTGCCTCAGACTCCCAAGTAGCTGGGAATACACGTGCCCACAATGCCTGACTAATTTTTCTATTTTTTTAAATAGAGACAAGTTCTCTTGCTCAGGTTGGTTTCAAACTCCTGAGCTCAAGCGATCCTCCTGCCTCAGCTTTCCAAAGTTCTAGGATTACAGGTGTGAGCCACCACACCCAGCCCCTCTACTTACTAATGTTTTAATATGATGTTAGTTTATTTCTTGTGTCTTTATATATATTAATATTTAGTAAAGCTAATGTTCCTCCTTTGTTACCCATTTTCAAAATGCTGCTGGGTAAATTGGCTTTACAATTTTTCCATATTAACTATTTTGGTCTGTTTGTTTTGCTATACAGCAATCCCTGAATTTGGGTAATTTATAAAGAAAAGTGGTTTATTTGACTCATGGTTCTACAGGCTGTACAAGAAGCTTGGCACCAGCATCTGCCTCTGGTGAAGGCCACAGGGAGCTTCCACTCATGGTGCAAGGGTCAGGGGAGCAGGTGTGTGCATGGTGAGAACTGGTGAGTGCAGAGATCATACGGTGAGAGAGGTAGCAAGAAGGAGGAAATGCCAGGTTCTTTTCAACAACTGTTTTTTACCAGAGCTAAAAATGAGAACTTACTCAGCCACTCAGGTGGGATCCTCCCCTATGACCTGAGCACCTCCCACCATGCGCCATCTGCACCCTGGGGATCAAATTTCAACATGAGACTTGGCAGGGGCCCCAATAAACCATATCAAAAACCATAGCACTGACTTCACCATTATCTTAAGTAGCTGCTCCTCCTGCCTGAAAGTCCTGCTGCTTTTGTACTAGGGCCCCCAACCCCAAGTCCACTGTCTGGGGGGACTGTGTGATCTAGACCATTCCTTATTCGTATTTCTTGTTACTGCTCCAATATTTTCTCTGCTTTCCTGCTCTGGCCCCTGCTGTTGCTCTGACATGCCAAGGGCTCCATCCACTGTTGTCTTCATCTCTGCTTAGCCTCAGTGGCCACCCAGGACCATGATACCATCTACAGTTACTTCCTCCATGCCCCAGGATTTGGGGGGGTGCAGCAGGTCCAATGTCTTGGTTGAGCTCTTGGGCCTGGGCTGAGTCTTTTTCTCCATTTTCCATAAAGCCACAGCCCCAGGCAGGGCGCAGTTGCCAATTTTTTCCAACTGACTCTGGAATGGTGTCTAGCATAAGCCTGGCTTTACCTCTGCCTCATGTAGTAGTATGCTTTGTCCCTGTTTTTCATAGCAGTTGACCTCTTGGTTGCTTGATTCTGTCCCCAGAACCCTGTAGGCTCAAGGTGTCAGTTCTACCTGTTGCTTTGGTTTCTATCTGCTTCTGGTCCTTGAAGATGTATGTTTAGCTTGTTTCTAAGCCCACCTGCATTTTAGTGAGTTTTTCTTTTGATATTTTATCTCTCATTGTTTATGTTTGGACCAGAGGTGGTGTGGTGAAACATGAACTTTCAATGCCATCTTGACCAGACCACTCACTGAGATTGGCAGATAGGCATTTAAAATGCTCTGAAGTCCATTTTCACCCAGGTGGCCTCTAAAGTAATATATCAACCAACCTATTCTCAAGTGGCAGTTTGGGGGTGGGAATTTTGGACCTGACAATTCCTCCCAGCAGCAGCCCAGCTGGAGGAAATGCAGGTGAGTGTGGCTGCAAATTCCAGGTCTTCAACTACAGTGGGGACTCTGCAGTTCTGCACAGGAGAGGGGGCTGGCCTCCCCTGTCAGCTTTACAGTGAGTATTCACAAAAGTGCTGTCATTGTTCTTATCAGTATGACTGAGGCCCCCAGGACATAGTTCACCTAGTCCTGTCCCTCTTAAATTGTGCTCATTCTTCCTTCTGACTGTTTTGAATCTCAAGGGATTCCCAGTCCAGGGAACAGCAAGGCATTTCTCTCTCAGGAAACACTTCTGATGCCAGATGTGTGGGGTTTTGTTTCCACAGCCAGCAATTCTCCCACTCTTCAAACACCAGCTGTGAGTCCTACAATAAATCAATTCTGACACTACACACCTGGAGTGAGCTTCAGCTCCCACAAGTTCAGGGCTCAGTCCCACAAAACTGTCCCCCAGCTCAAATGCCCATTAGAAAGCCAGGCATCCAGGACTTCTGACCCATGGACTAGCTACAAATCAGGGCTTCCCTCGACCTCCTCCTTGAGTTTGATAGTTTGCTAGGATGGCCCATTGAATTCAGGAAACTTACATTTACTGTTCACTCAGGAACAGCCAGATAGAAACAGTACACAGGAAATTGGGGATGGTAAGGGCACAGAGCTTCTATGCCCTCTGGGCACATCAGCCACTGAGAGCCTCATCAAATCTCATTGCTCAAGAGTTTTTAACAGAGTTTAACACACACTACTTGTCCTTTCATTGTCAGAGGTCAGGGGATGGGGCTGAAAGTTGTAACCTCTAATTACTGGTTCTGTTTAGGCTAGGCCTCACCTCACTGGCATAAACTCCTAGCACTCAGAAAATCCCAAGGGCTTTGGGGGCTCTGTGCCAGGCAAGGGGAAAAACATGAAGTATATTATTATACTATACAGCCTACCCTCATTTTTGTCAAAAGCTTGCTGCCCAAAGTGCCCCCATTCTTACTGCTGGTCACCACTTCCGGTTTCCTGCTTCATCAATTTCCCCTTCATTTACATATGAAATCTGTATTTCAGTCCAGGCTCTTTTATCTCAGCAGATTGCCAGGGTAAGCGTGTCTCATTTCCAAAACAGTAAATAAGTAAACAGTCTTCCCTGACCATACCGTCTGGAGACCACCCACCTAGCTCTGTCTCAGGCAGTCTTGGCTTCCTGGCCCACGCTGTAGGGTGCAAAGGCTCTTGTACCCAGAAGGTTCACTGAAAAAAGTCACTGACGTGATTGATTAATAGGAGGGAAAAGGTAGAAATTTTTATTTTAACACATATTCATGGGAGTCCTCAGGATGAAGATTCAATTCTTTAATGAGCTACAGAGATTTTTAAGCAAAAACCTCTGGGGGGGTGGGGGATGGGATTGAAAGCAGAAAAACACATTTGAGAGAGGAGGAAGAGGCTTGAGTGGCCAGGAAAGGTGGGCTTGTTATGTAAATCAAAGCTCAAGGGCAGCAGCCCTCAGAGGGAGTAGATGCCAAATGTTTCCTTGAGACCTTGAAAGATGCCAGACTCTCTTTAATCTTTCCTTGACTCTTCAAGATCAGGCAAGGATACAGATTCTCTATAGATATAAATTCCTTCCCCCACAAAAGACAGCTTTGCTGTGTTGCTTCTATCTGAGAGACTCATGGCAACTATCTCAAAATATAACAAACAAATATATTTGGGGGTAAAATATTTCTAATTTCCTTTACCATCCTTCTCTTCAACACATGGCCATCAGACCTCTGTTCCCATTGTTCCACTGAAGACTTGGAGGAAGGTCATTAACAAGCTTTCAATTGCCAAGTCCAGCGGAGCCTGCTTGGTTTTCTATTTCTTTTTTTTTTTTTATTATGTCGCCCTTGGTAGAGTGCCATGGCGTCAACAGATCACAACAACCTCCAGCTCCTGGGCTTAAGCGATTCTCTTGCCTCAGCCTCACAGTAGCTGGGACTACAGGTACCTGCCACAACACCTGGCTATTTTTTTTTTTTTAAGAAAGAGCCCCAAGTTGTCACCCTGGATAGAGTGCTGTGGCCTCACAGCTCACAGCAACCTCCAACTCCTGGGCTCAAGCGAGTCTCTTGCCTCCACCTCCCAAGTAGCTGGGACTACAGGCGCCCGCCACGGCACCTGCCACAACGCCCGGCCATGTTTTGGTTGCAGCTGTCATTGTTGTTTGGTGGGCCGGGCTGGATTCGAACCCGCCAGTTCAGGTATACGTGGCTGGCACCTCAACCCGCTGAGCCACAGGCACTGAGCCACCTGCTTGGTTTTCATGGCTGGGGTTTTCTGCAACATTTGCCACTTCTTCCCTTTGGAATCTCCACACTTCTCTGGCCATTTCCACAGCTGCTTCCTCCTGTTCTCAGGACATGCCTCAGAGTTGTGTTTTGCCACCTGTGTTAGTCAGGGTTCTCCAGAGACACGGGATCAGGAGGATATAGGAAAAGGGATTTATTAGGGGAATTGTCTGAAAGGATCACAGAGGCAGACGAGTCTCACGTCTGCGGTCCAGAGGACTAAGGAAGCTGGCTATGGGGCTCAGCCCAAAACTGGAAGCCTCAGAGGACTAGGGAAGCGGTGATGCAGCTGTCTGTTCAAGGCTAAAGGGCCAAGGCCCCCCTGGAGGTGCAAGTCCCAGAGTCCAAAAGCTGAGGAACGGGAGGCTGATGTTCAAGAGCAGAGGGAAGAAGTCTTTGTTACCATCCAACCAGGCTCATTGCCCACAGCTGAAGAGGAAGCAATACACCGAGGCAGCAGGTGTTACAGCAGAGCAAGGGTTAATTTCACAGGCACCAGGCGAGGGAGGATGGGAGGAAGTCTCAAAACTATCTCCCAGAAGATTTGAGAGAAAGGATTTTTCAAGACAGTTTGATAGGCAAAAGCCTGGGCAATTGGATCTGCTAACTGGCTGGGTTCAGGGCGGAGCCGTAGGGATTAGAAATTGTCTTCAGTGCTGAGTCCATGGGTGGGGGTCATAATACCACGGGAGTCAGCTCCCATGTTTGGGTCCCTGGTCTGGATGGCTCAGCTGCATCTGAAAAACTAACCGTAGGTTTCAGAAGCGTGCTGTTAAGGATTTTTATCACCATCAGCGATGTGACTCCCAAGTCGCTCTTATAGGAAAGCAAACAAGGGGACAGTGGCTGGTTATTACCATTAGTTTTGGTTGTGCCTGCACCTTTGCGATTAGGCCCCTACCCTAGTTCTTGCTTTGCACCCCTGTATTGATTTGTAAAGGGCAGTTTCACTGTCCTCCTGTGGAAGGGAGAGGTAGGAGGAGAAAAAGAGAGAGAGAGAGAAAGAATATGAATCATCTCCCTTCTTTAGCTGTTTGTCCCAGCTGAGCCCACTGGTGCCCGTCCATGCTGAGGTCTGGCCTCCTCTCAGTCCACGACATGCCAGTCTCGTTTGCAAACATTCTTGCAGACACACCCAGAAACAGTGCTTCCCCAGCCACCTGCGCACCCCTCAGTTCAGATAAGCCGACACCTGGAATCAGCCCTCACCCCCATTTATGGCCGGTCTGCCCTCCTCCACCCTGCACCCTCGCTCTCCTCCTTTTCCGTCTGTCTCTCTGGCTTGTCGTGTGTGCAGCCAGCCTTTCCATTCGCCTGCAGATAATCCTCTACTGGATGGAGCAGTGGCCCCATGGCCACACCCACCCAGAACTTCAAACGAGACCCTATTTGGAAACAGGGCCTTTCAGATATGATTGATTAAGATGAGGTCTCCCTGGATCAGGGTGGGCCCTACATCCAAAGATGGTGCCCTTATAAGAAAGCCCCATGAGACAAGGGCAGAGATTGGGGTCATGAATGCCTCTCTCATCAAAGGAAGAACACCAAGGATGGCCTATAGCCACCAGAAAGCCACACCTCCCTGTGCTTCCTCAGAGCCCCCAAGAGGGAACCAACCCTGCCGACACTTTGATTTGGGGCTTCTAGACGCCAAACTGTGAGAGAATATGTTTTCTGTTGTTGTGAGCCACCTGTTTGGGGTGATTTGTTATGGCGGCCCTAGGAGGTATATGGGACACCTAGTCTCTGGCCCCAGCTGCTCTTGCCTGTGGCTGGGCATCTGGGCAACAGCTCCTAGGCCCAATGGTACACTTTTCTCTCAAACCTGCACATCCAGCCACATTCTCTAATCTGATTAATGCCTCCCCAACCGCACCCCAACACCACCCAAGCCATCTGAGCAGAGGCTTCTGAGTCACTTTGGACACCTTCTCCTTCATCCCTTATAGCCAGTGAGTCACGAAGTTGGGTGGGTTCTACCTGCGTAATACTGCTGCATCCCCTCACTCCTTCCTCCAGCTTCAATTCAAACCTCACTGTCCACCCATCTCAGTCAAAGGCAGGAGATTCAGGAGATGGGGCTGTGGGCCTGGCCGCCAGAGAGAGGATTAGGCAAAAAACGGGTGACAGGCAAGAGCACACCCAGGACAGATATTAAGGCCATTGAATTGAGCATATTAAAAAGTTTAGGCATCAGTCTGTCAGTGAGCATTTGGGGACACTGGCCCCTCTGCCAGTTACATTCCCACCTACTGTGACAGCGTCCAGTCCAGGCACTTAGCAATCTAAGGGCAAGATAATGTGTTCCATGATATCTGATCAATTTCCCCATCCCATAGGTCTAGTAGTTAGCAGCCTGTCCTTGGTAACAAGGGAAATAATATCTAGGAAAGAGTGCGGACTTTAGGGTCCCAGGTGCTGGACTTCAGGTCCTGTTCTGCTACTTACTGTCTGTGCAGTCTTGAATAAAATACCCTTCCTAAGCTTTCTCTTTTCTTATTCTGTAAACTGAGCATAATGATACCTACTGATTTGCCTGTGAGTCTTAAAGGAGTAAAATAAAGCAACGCTTGTGAAGGCATCTGGAGACACATCCAGGTGGTCAATCACCTCTCTGTTCCTAGAGCAATTTGTCCTAGACTAGTGCCTGAGGTTTGCTCCCCCTGAATGGGGGTTGGTAGTGGGCTGCACTGTGGCCTTGCAGTAGTAGTCTGGGAGCACCCTCTTCCCTTTGTGCTGCCAGAGACACGATGGACCATTGCCTCTCTATAAAGGTTGATTAGGAAGTGTAGTGGATTTTCCTCTCTCCCACTTAAAATTGAATTCATTCCAACAGCTCCAGGCCAAGGAGGTGGGAGAAGGTGTGTCTCTTCCTCGGTCAGGGGCATCTTCTTCTGTGAAGTTCCTGCATGGGAGGAATGGGCCATGGTGCCCTGGCCATGGTTGCCCTTCTGTGGGGCACACCAGGGAAGAAAGAATCAGGGTCGAGTATGTTTCTCGCTTCTGAGGCACAATAGCTCTCGCTACTGACAAGTCAGTTGGAAGAAGGCCCAGTGGGAAGGGATCTGTGAAGGTCGGTTTCCTTCCTGTGGGCCCTCTGAGCAGAGGCAGGAGCCAGGAGAGCAAGTGTGAGCCACCCAGCTGTTCTCAGCCTCGTGGGTCCTCCTACTGTGCAGCTGTGGTTTCTTCCGCCAGGTGATATGAGTCAAATGGTGTCCCTTTTAGAGATATGTTGAAGTCCTAACCCCACATGACATCATGTGGAGACAGGATCTTTGCAGAGATGATCAAGTTGAGCCCCTATAGGATTAACCCGAGATGCATGTCCTTAGAAGAAGAAGGGGGTGATGCTATGGGGCAACAGAGGCACTGGCCCCTCTGCCAGTTACATTCCCACCTACTGTGACACAGATTGGAATTATGCTGCCACAAGTCAAGGAACACAAAGGATTGCCAGGTACTGCCAGAAGCTAGAAGGAAGGCCCAGACAGGAGGCTTCTAGAGCCTTCAGAGAGAGCACGGCCTTGCCAGCACCTAGATTTTTAGACCTCTACCTTCTACAACTATGAGAGAATGAATTTCTGTTGTCTGAAGACACTGTTTGTGTTCCTTTCATACAGTGGCCCTAGGAAACCCACACATGGTTCTCTCCACGTGTTGGGTAGACTTCACCATGTCAGGAGCCTGTGCTCACATTCACGGCTGGGTGTCCCCTCATCTGCTCCCCACTCACTTCGCTCAGCCTCAGGGCTGTCTCTCCCTCGGTATTTCTGTTCTGGGACCACAGGTCTTTTTTCCCAGACCAAGATAGTTGCTGTGGTATATGTACAAGAAAAAAATGATGAGATGGAATCTGGATCTGCCGGTCACTGCTGTGTGCCCTCAGGAAGGTGTCACTTCTTGCTGGCTGCAGCTTCTTTACCTTTTTGTCTCCCTGGGTTGGAGATTCAATGAACAGATAGGGAAAGTTTTTGGCATAGAGTCAAGCTCATAAAGGTTCCTTCCTTCAGAAAGCAGAAGTGAAGGCACTGTCGTGGGAGTTCTGCTTTTTCTTTGTCATTCATTAATTTGAAACCGTCAGGCTCAACTCTGGTTGATTCCTGTCATCACTCCCACAACTTTAGAAAAACCCTCTCTGAACCTGACAACTTTATATGCAAGTCTCTGGGCCGAAACTCCAAGGCCTCTTTTGGGTCCATCCACCTCAGGGTTTATTCTAGGTCAATGTCATCCCCTTTGCGGCTCCCCTCCCTACCCTCTCAATGGTCACATTTTCTTAAGAATTCGGAGGTGGTCAGAGTGCTTCCTGCTTGGGTCAGCCACACTGGTCTTTAGATGTTTGCTTATCTCCTTCTGGGATTTCCATTCCTAGTGATGGGTTGTCTTTACATTATTTATTTATTTATTTCGAGCTTTTTTTTTTTTTTTTAAATTTTTTCAAATGAATGTGAGGGTACAATGTTTAGGTTACATTGTTCTTGCTTCCAAGGTAAAGTTCCATTTGTAGAAGAGCCCCTCGCCCAGGGGACGTGTTATATACCCTCACAATGATGGGGTGTCTTTAAAGCTTCCTGGGTAAGCTCTTTTGTCTCCCAGAGTTGAGGGACAACAAAACAAAGATGACAAGAACACTCATGTAGCCAGCACCCTCTGACAGCTTTACACATATAAACTCATTTAATAGAGAATCATTTGTGTTTTATCATTTGTATGAAAGTGCGGGGGATTATATATTGATTTCATAATAGTACTGAGTACATTTATACTTTTTCTTCCAATCATGAGATACTTTACCAAGAAGAATATGTTCTAGCTCCATCCATGTAAACATAAAAGATGTAAAGTCTCCATCTTTTCTATGGCTGTATAATATTCCATGGTGTACATACACAATACAATTTGTTAATCCATTCATGGGTTGATGAGCACTTGGGCTACTTCCATGACATGGCAATTATGAATTGGGCTGCAATAAACATTCTGGTACAAATATTTTTGTTGTAAAATGATTTTTGGTTATCTGGATATATACCTAGTAGAGGAATTACAGGATGTACTATAGCCTGGAATGAGGAAGGGAAGAGGAGGATGAGGGGAGGGGAGGGAGGAGGCTGGGTAGAGGGAGGGTAATTGGTGGGACCTCACCTATTGTGCATAATGCAAGGGTACATGTCAAATCCATTAAGAGTACAGTATAACATATGAAGACAGAAACCCAATTATAGCACAAGAATACAGGGAAAAGGGAAAGGGAGGGGAGGGGAGGGGGGAGGATGGGTGGAGGGAGGGCAATTGGTGGGATCACACCTACG
>CAUYON010211561.1:0-25137 GCA_963573935.1 Arctocebus calabarensis
TAAGGTGGCATTTGAAGAAACAGCTCTCATTAGAAGTTTCTCTGTTGGATTGGCTCCTGTGGCTCAACGGGCTAAGGTGCTAGCCACGTACACTTGAGCTGGCGGGTTTGAATCCAGCCTGGGCCCACCAACCAACAATGACGACTGCAACCAAAAAATGGCCGGACGTTGTGGCGGGTGCCAGTAGTCCCAGCTACTTGGGAGGCGGAGGCAAGAGACTTGTTTGAGCCCAGGAATTGGAGGTTGCTGTGAGCTGTGATGCCACGGTACTCTAACCAGGGTGACAGCTTGAGGCTCTGTCTCAAAAAAAAACAAGGGCAATTCTTCCTGTTGCATAGACTTGTTGTAAGGCTTAAAATGATTTAAGTATCTGGCACATAGTAAGGGCTCAGCTGTATGCCATGGAGGTTGAAGCTGGCTGTATGTGATATTCGAGAGTCTTCTGTAATTATTTAGCAGCCTATAAGAAGCTTCACCCTGCACCTGACTTAAATCTTTCTCTCTCTCTCTCTTCCTCCTGCTACACAATACACACTGTACCACACACACACACACACAGTGAAAGAAAGAGAAAACCACAGTCAGCCTGGGGTATCCCCAGGCATAGGAAAAATAGATGCGGAACAGGTACCCAGTGCAATAAATCAAACCATGGGATGCAAATCTGAGCCTGCATCCAGCCTCCTGCTCCAGTTGCATCTGAGTCTGGGCTGTATAGGCTGCCCCTATAGCCAGGAATGCCTGGAGGTTCTGGCTGGCATCTTAGGCCACTCCTAAAAAGGATGGCCCCTTTGGGGGAGCTCAAGTACCCAGAGTGGAGGGGGCAAGGTGAACCAGTCTGCTGGTATTTTAGATGTTCAGCTTAGCTGCATCAAGGAGATGGCTATAAAACCCAGCTATGGCAAATGGCCCAGCTCCCCAGCATGTTAATGTGGGTGGGGATTTCAGAAAGACATGGAGTTGTGCACACAAGATGGAGGAGTGGAGGCAGCACAGCCCCAACTGCTGGGTGACTCTGGGACAGTAAGTGCTCCTCTCTAGGCCTTTGTTTTATAATAGAAAATGAGAGGCTTGGATCACTACAGAGCTCAAAGGGCCTTTTCAGCAATATATGGCTTGACAATTAAGTTTATGAATTCATCATAGAAAAAGTGCTACATACCTCATTGCTGAATATCACTATGGTCAACTTCAAAGTATTCCCTCTAGAAAGTGATACACCAACTCCAGAGCCTAGTCCACTGTTCAAAGCAATTTTGAAGCTCTTTCTCTGGAATGAACTTCAGACTGTCCTCTTATGCAGTTTGATAATTAAGTCCATAAATTTGCCACCATGCACTTACATTGGCAGCACCATACAAACAACTCAGTAAGGGTTCATAACCTTGGTATATGAGTGTCTCACAGCTGTGTTCATATCAACGTGTGGCAGTGCCTTGCTGAATGGCGTTCATTATTGTTTGTATTATTGTGTGCTGTACAACAGCAGCTCTGATGGTCATTTCAGAAAACGAATTCCAAATTTGCTTTGTAGGGTGAACTAGGTGCTGGCATTGGTGTCATAGCTTCCCAAGGGGAGTATTCTGTGGTTTCTGTAGTGATATTCAGCAGTAAGGTATGTAGTATTTTTCCTAGGATGAGTTTGCAAACTTAACTGTCAGACCCCATGTTATGTTGCTGAATTTCTCTGATAAAGTTTCACTAGTCTTCTACTCTTTGGACTTCAATTCATATCAAGAAAGCAGTTAAGGAATATCAATTGCATGCCAGGCTCTTGTGATAAGTCATGGTTGGGCCAAGAAGAAAAGATAGTTTCTGCCTCTCTGCTGCCAAGGAACTCACAGTCTTACGAAGGGAGGCGTAGTTTTAAACAAATAAAGATTATACAAGACAATGCATACTAGGATACCGACCCATTCTCCCAGTGAACTAGGAAAGCTTACATAGAGGAAAGGGCCACCTGAGTGAAAATCTGAGACATGAGAAGGAACTTTCCAAAATACTGAAAGCAGAAGGTACAACAGAGCGAAATCAAAGGGAAACTTTATGAACATTTGTCTTTATGGTCATAGCATAAAGAAGGATGCAAGGACATAAGACCAGAAATACAAGCTGGACATGGCATGTGGAAGACCCTGAATGATAGCTAAAAAGTTTGTATTGGGGAGCTACCAAAGGTTTCCTGGAGAGAGAGTGGCATGTTTATATCTGCATTTTAGACAGTTCATGTGGCAGCAACACAGATCCCCTGATCACCAAACCATGGGCAAATTCAGCCCATGGCTTTTTTTTTTTTGTATGGCTTGTGAGCTAAAAGTATTCTTTTTTACTGATATGTAATTCACATACCATATAATTTCTCCATTTAAACGGCTTCTAGAATACTCAAGAGTTGTACAACCACTAGCATGGTCGCTTTTAGAACATTCTCATCACTTTGGAAAGAAACCCTATAGCTGTCACCCACCTACCTCCCATTCCATCCCCAGCCATAAACACCCACTAATCTACTTTCTGCCTCTATGGATTTGTCTATTTGGGGCATTTTGTACACATGAAATCATACAACATGTGTTCTTTTGTGGCTGGCTTCTTTCACTTACCATGTTTTCAAGGTTCATCCATGTTGTAACATGTATTTCATCCTTTTCTTTCTTTTTTAAATTGACAAATAAAAAATGATATATGCTTATAGTGTACAACATGATATTTTAAAATATATGTACATTGGGAATGACTAAATCAAGCTAATTCATTTATGTATTACCTCACACATTATTGTTTTGTGGTGAGAACACAAAAAATATCTACTCTCTTAGCAATTTTCAAGTATACAACACATTGTTATTAACTATAATCACTGTGATGTATATTAGCTCTCTTTTTGATTAATAGTCATGGCCAGACAACATTCCATTGAATGGGTATACTACCATTCATCAGCAGATAGACATTTGTGTTATTTCCAATGAAGAAGAATATGCAACAAGGACACATGCCTCACAACAGCTGAGTATTTACTAGCTGGCTCATTGCAGACCCCAGATACAGCCTATGGATAGCAAGGAATCAAAACTGGAAGTCAGAATCCCAGGTCAAAGGCTCTGGCAATTTCTAGATGAGATATAATGGGGACCTTCACTAGGGGGAAGGAAATATATTGGCTGAGCTTAGCAACTAATTAAATATTTGGGTGGAGAGAGATATTGAGGTAAATTTATTCTCCACTGATGGCAAAGCAAAGCATCTAGCTCTCCTCTTTGGTACCATCCACAGATTTGGGAGGTTTCTGGTCATCACTCATGGAAAAGCAGACTGAGATAGGGGCTTTGACCATTCTATGTGGGGCTCTTGCTACCAGGCTAAAGAGCCACAGGTACACATCCCACGTTGGCCTGGAGCCTCAGGAAGATCTGATGGCCTCTGTCATGTCCCGAGCCTCATCTGCCCCTTAGAACTGTTTGGTAGGCTTCTCTTGATCAAGTCCCTTCCTCTCAGGTGTATGAATAGGTTTCTCACACACTGTCTTCTCTGCAGCAGTACCTGCCTCTGATAACCAAGACTTCCTATCTTCTTCAGCTTCTCTGGATTCCAGAAGAACCCAACCGGCATCTTAGCAAAGAAGGCCCTTCCCTATGGGGAATCAGTACACCTGCCCCACCACAGCCCTCCCACCCAGTGCCTGTGCCCTCAACTTCTCCTTACTCTTCCTCGCTCTCAGGGTTCTTCAGGCCCTTCCTGCCTCTGAGCTTCCCATGTGCTCTTCTTTCACTCAGCAGTGTCACCTGCTCCACCCCTTTTGACTTGGAAGTCTCCTAGCGACCTTACCAACTGCTGTCTTCTCCAGGCCCTTCTACCCTGTGTTCCTAACATTTGCCACACTGAACCATGACATTCCATGGCCTGCACCTCTGATCTGTTTCCTCGGCACCTAAGGGAGAGCCTGGCACCTGGTCTGTGCCCTCCAAACATTTGCAGAATGCTTGTGTGAGTAAGCTGACAGGTACTCTCTTCCTCTCTCTCAATTTCAAGGGGTGTTTCATTCTTGAAACCCCTCTGGATCCTTTTCGGGAAGCTGGCTCCCAGCTTCACTGCTTTCCCTTCTATTGATCCTGGGATTTATGGTGCTATTGTTTCTTTTATTAGACTGTAATGGCCTCTGTTAAAATGTGTTACATGGAAATAGGCTAATTACCTGTGTCACATAAGTCACCAATCCCAGCTGGCCTTTCTTCTGCTCTATTGTCTTGCAGTGGAAGGGGTGGCTGTGTTCTACAGAGCAGAGAGGCCCTGCCTATGTCAAAGGCTCCCTCCCTTGCTCTTGGACAGCCATAAGGCTCAGCCATCTGAGTGGGGGTTGAGAGGCACCTATCCTGGGAACCTGCTTCCTGTTCCTCTGCCTGGTGCTAGTCAAGGTCCTCATGAAAATGGGAAGAAAGTTGTCAACTCCATTCCAGGAGAAATTCTACTGGTGGATTTGAGATGGCCGGACATTTGCCTGGAGCCTGTTTAATTCACTTCCCACTTTTCCAAGGCATATTTGCAAGAGTTTAGCTGGCAGAAGAGGGCCCAGCCCACAGCTTAGACATGAGTGTCCAGCTTTTGTGACTGAGAAATTTCATACAGACCCCTGGGCTAGTGATGGCTGGACTCCAAGACAGTAAGTTCCCTCTCTCAGACACACAGATATAATTATGGGCTCCTCTTTTCTATACAGCAATGGCATATTTAAAAAGATTCTCTTGAGAAAGAGTCTCTTTAACCCATATGAAAACATTTCAGTTTTTCCCTATCATCAGTATTCCCCATCCCTGCCCTAATGTACTTAGTAGAAGCCATTCTTCAAGGCCTAGTCCAGCTCCACTGCCCTCTCCTTCCTCAGACTTCTGAATATGAACTGCCTCCCTGAGTGGAATATAAGTCCTATAGGATGAGAGCAGAATTCTGTGCTCAAAGAAGCTTGAGAATACTGTGTTACACAGAGTGAGACAAGTTTATTTACTGCAGGACTCCTCAGAGATCTCAACATATTACTGTGAGTCTTCAACAGAAGTGTGGCAGATTGGATGATCATTCCCAACTTTCTACTGCCTTTTCTCAATATTGGAATCATACATCTGCACCCCTTGCTATGTGACTCTCAACTTCCCACTAGTTGAGACTGTACATATTTCTGGTCGCCACTGATATTTGGGGTGCCCATGTGACTTACTCTGGCAAATGGAAGGTGGGTGTAAGTGGCACATCTCGGAGTTGAAATAGTGACAGGTATAGTTAAGTATCTGATGTCTTTCTCTTGTTTTTGTCATGGCCATGAGGAGAGCACATCCCTGGCAGCCACTTGAATGCAGTAGAAGGAGAGAATTAAAACTAACCCGTAATCTGAATCAGAGCTGCTCCAGACAAGCTGTGAGCCCAGGAATGACAGAGAAGTGCAAAGGGCATCTGGGCCTTAGCAGTAACTGGCTGTATCAGTTTCCTGGCATCACTGTAACAAATAAATACCAACTGACTGGCTTAAAACAATACATACTTCTTCTACAATTCTGGAAGCATGAAGTCCCAAAGCAGTCTCAATGGGTGGGCTAAAGTCAAGGTGTCAGCAGTGATGGTCCCTTCTGGAGGATCCAGGGAGAAGCCCTCTCCTTGACTTTCTCAGCTCTTTGTGGCTGCCTGCATTCCTTGGCTCATAGCACCTTCTTCCATCTTTAAAGCACATCACTCTAATCTCTGTTTCTGTTATAAATCTCCTACTCTTCTTACTTCAATCTCCCTGACTCCCTTTCATAAAGACCCTTACATTGATTACACTGGGCCCCCCTGAATAGCCCTGGATAATCCCTCCCCTCCCCCTCAAGAGACTTACCTTACTCACATAGGCAAAGTCGCTTTTGCTGTTTATGTTAACATTCATTAGTTCCAGAGATTCGGACAAGGATACATTTAGGGGCCATGGTTCCTCCTGCCATATTGACTGATACATAAGAGGATTAAAGTTAAAGGAGTTTCCTCTAAACTATTTGGATTTGTTTTCCCACAGAGCATCCCAGAATATCTTCCTTCTCCTTTTGCAGCTATTACTCTTGGAAATTGGGCCCTTCACCTGTCATGTGGCATTTCTGTTGCTAGTTCTGCAGTTATTGGTAGACAGATATCCCATCCCAGATATCCCTACCCAACCCTATCCCATTTGTAGGATTTTAAATTCTTACAGATTCAGTTCAGCTTCTTGCTTTACTCAGAGGTCTTCCACTTTCCTAATCTATAAAATGGGGATAACATTCTTCCTCTAGGGGGAACTGAGAATTGAGTTATATGAGATAACTTGGAAAGTACCCAGCATACAGTGACTAGCCATAACTTTTAATTGATATGACTTTCCTTGACTGCTTGCCTTTGCTGCATGGTGAGAAACTGGCTGCTATAGTGGACAGAAGATGCTCATCAGTCTTTGACTGGTGGAGGTAAGGTCTCCTTGAAACCAGTCACCCCTCTTTCCACTTCTGCCCCTGCTTCTGCCGTGTTATCCTATTGGTGTACAGATTACACACAAGGCCCTGCGGTGTAAGGGGATTCAGGAAGGAACTGTGTTGCGTTAGTAAATGAGCCTGATTCACCACTCAATAGCTGGGCGGGTTTGGGAATGTTCCTTGTTTTCTTGGGGCTTTTGTTTCCCCAAATGCTAAGACGAGGCTAGATCCTAAATCCTTGAATCAGTGACTCTTGCTTTTCTCATCATTTTGGGTCTCATCGGTACTGAATAAACATTGGAGGAGAACTACATTGACATCTTGTTTTGTGCCATCTTTCCAATTTTGCATTTAAATAGATTCTTTTTTTTTTTTTTTTTTTTTTCCAGTTTTTGGCCGGGGCCGGGTTTGAACCCACCACCTCTGGTAGATGGGGCCGGTGCCCTACACCTTTGAGCCACAGATGCCACCCTTTAATAGACTCTTTAAACCAAAATACCCTTCAAAAACCAAAAGAAAAAAAATGGAATATTGCCCAGACTCTACAATAGACGTATGCACAATGATCAGATCTTTCCAGGGACCTCAAATCCCCCATGCAGAGCTGACACTGTGGAAATAAATACCATTAATGAGTCCTGTATCACTGGGACAATCCCAGAGTACAAACTCACAGGTGAGCTCCCATTCTGAAACCTACAAAACCCTTTGGCACTCACCGGTCCTTTCATGGGTAAAATAAATATCTATTTTTCGAGAGAGCAACCAACAAAAGAGTTAAGCCCTAAAAGGTTAGTTTCCTCTACTCTGCCTGCTCTAGAATCTGGGATAATTCCTGTCATTAATATTTTAAGCAACTAATTTGACATTTTTCCATTTAATTAACTTGCATATATATGAGAAAAGGGTTTTGAGAGTTCCATGACATTTAAACAAAGTCATTTAAGTTTTCCCATTTCTGGCGGCATGCTTCTTTTTTCTTTGCTTTTTCTTTTTTATTTTTTCTTCCTTTCCTTCTTTTTTATCCTTTTCATTCTGTTTCTGTTTTGCATTCCTGAATCTGAAGTTAGTTTATTAGCTCAGAGTAATGACCAAATTTCCCAAAGCAAATGTCCCACACTCTCAACCTGGGTGATGTGGGTGGGCCCAGAGCTCTGGGCTATGGCTCTTTTAAACTTGAGCTTGCTCTTTTCCAGGCCTTTATACAAATGGCATTTCAATCAGAGCAAGCCCACGTCACGAGCTAATGTTTTCCTCTTGCCACATCAACCCTGGGTGGGAGAGGGGGAGGAGCAGCAAGAATGCAAAACATTTATCAAATGCAACCATTGCTGCAGAAGAGCTGGGGTTTTGAAAAGGGAAACAATAGATCCATGACAATTTTCTCTTTCAAATGACAAATAATTGTTGTCATATCATCAAATGATTAAGAAATAAAAGAAAATAGACAAATGGAGTGTATCCATTGAGAGATAGTGTAGGAGGACTGGGGAGAGGCTTGCTTAATGTTCCGCAATTGAAAAATTGCACCCTAATTAGCTCCCACCCCAGAGAATTCATGAGTTCTATGCACCATCCAATCCACAGCCTGCCAAGTCACAGATCTTGCAGCCATTAAAGTTTACTGCTGGTTTCAGAAGGGACTGTGCAGTCTCCAAATGCATTCAGAGAGAGAGACTCTGCAGCTTGCCCAGCCCTTGAAAAGGATCCACGGCTTCATACTTTCATCTGCCATAATTAATCACAGATTTTCTCTGCCTATCACCGACTCCAGCTGCTCTCCCCAAATGAACCTGGAGCACTCATGTCTCAGGCTTCTGGGTGGGGGCCCAGCCCAGCCAGGAAACTGGAGCTGCAAAATGGCACCCCGAGTCCCAGGCATCACAGGGGAGAATGGATCCTGCAATGAAAATAAAATACCATTGCAAACCAAGCTCATAGGACTCTGGAGAAATGCCACGTCTTTTTTCTCCCACACTCAGGATATTCTTTGGGGATTTCTGATGACGCTGTCAGGCGTTAGGAAGAATAGTACAGTCACAGAGGTGCATGCCCATTCTCTTCCATTCCCTCCTCTGGGCCTGGATTTAAACCCCAACTCCATGACCTTAGTAGCTACATGACTCAGGAAAGTAACTTGGTCTATTTGAGCCTGAGTTTTCTCTTTTGTGAAAAGGAGATAACAATTCCTACCTTTTCCGAATACAGTGGTGATTAGAGGATGCCAAGTGTAAAGAATCCATGCAGCGGTTGCTAACAGCACCTCTGGTTTCTTCTATGTAAAGTGTGCGGATAATAGTCTTACCTCCCCACTGGGGTTGTAATGAGAAGTGAGTAGAGAATGCATTCGATGTGTGCAAAGTGTCTTGCACAAAGTCGGTGCCCAGTAAATATTTGAATCGAATTGAACTAAATCATAATACTTGGTTTATTCTTTCATTTAATCTATCAGCTAATGGTTGTTGAATGATTACTTTTTGTCAGACACTTTATTTGGCACAGGATACAGAAAAAGTGAATAAGACAGTCTTGATTCATGCCGAGGGAGCCCACAGTGTGGGAAGAAGCACAATGAAAAACACACATATTTTTTATTAAATCATAGAAAAACACACATCAGAAAGCATATATGTTGTAAAACTGTTCTATTAAAAAAAATCAACCAGAACACAGACAGGCTCAAAGTTGGGTGATGACTTTTAAGTAGAGACCTAATGATTAGGAAGGAGACAAGCATTGAGAAACAGCAGGGAAAAACACCCTAGGTAGAGGGAACAGCATCAGAGAAACAGAATGAATCTTGATGTATTGAATCTTGATGTATGATTGCTTAGGGTGAGCAATGCTGGTCGCCAGAGCACACGACTCCAAATCTCAGTAATTTAAGACAATAAAAGTTTATTTCTCCTTCTTGTCGGGTGTTCAGTGGATAGTTTTTCACTTAATTATTCAAAACCCAAGTTCTTCTAATTAGCCCCTCTGCCATCCCAAAGGACCTCCTCAGAGTTGCCCCTGCATGAGGAGAAGAAGCCCCAGGGACATTTGGGGACCAAGCCTTAAGGTGATATACATCACTTTCACTCACATCTCAATGAGTAGAACTCAAAAATATGGTTTCATCTAACTTCAGAGGAGCTTAGAAATAGAGCTCAACCATGTGCAAAGAAGGAAAATAAAACAGGTTAGGAGAACACACCATAGTTTTTCTGCCTCACAAAGCAAAGAAGAGTAAGTAGCATGGCACGGGATGAGAAGGAGGTGACCAGATAGCGCAGAGCTTTGCAAACCAGGGGAAGAAATATGGAGCTCATTCTAAGAGAATGAGAAAGCCTTCAGGGTGTCCTGAGAATGGGAAGCCAGTCAAAATTAATGGCATAACTTGATTTACATCTTGGGAGAACCCCTCCAGCTGCTATGAGGAAAGCACGCCTGGAGGGGGCAGGAAGACCAGTTGAGAGGGTTCTGCAATAGTTCAGGCCAGAGGTAAAGGAAGAAAGAGTGTGGCGAAGGGGACGGGGCAAGAGATTTCAGTCTCCCGGAAGCTAGTTTTCAGGCTCACTGGCTAGCCAAAGTCCAGGCCTCTGCTGACCTAATAGAGGATTAAGAAATCCCCACAAAGAATAGAGAAAGCACAGAAGCACTGGGCAGAAGGCAGCTGTCTAAGTAGAGTGGAATAATTCTAGAAACTCCACCTGAACCAGGGTCTGTTTTCCTCTCGGTCTTCTGGCCCTCTGGCTCAATGCAATGGCAGACCTCTCCAAGCCCTGTTCTCATTAGGGTGAGAGATAATAATATTCAGTTAGGCTGGTTCTCACTGGTCCCAGTGTAGGTGGCCAGAGGGCCCTTGGGAGGGAGTGGATAATTTGCACAGAACATGACTATTCCCACACTATGGTTTCCGAGTCTATCAATTGAATCCCCCCACCTGGGCATTGTCTGTTTTACAGACAATGAAACAGATTCAGGGAGCTCCCTTGATTTGCCCAAGGTAACAGTCTTCTGTTCATTCTGATGCAACCCCATGGAGCATACCACTGGTAGGATTTGTCTAAACTCACTTAAAGTCCAAAAGATGAGTAGGGATAGGCCTGGGTCCATACTTCCTTCTGACATGGCAATGGGTTCCCCAAACTAGACCCTGCCTACTTGCATGATGCACTGGGGCACCAGTCGTCCCATTGAGCAATGCCTTTGGCCAGGTCACTAGCTAATCTTTGGATTACTTGGCAGCCCTTAAATATACACTGTCCTGAACTTCCCTAGTATTGAAGCAGAATCTTTGAGTGAGAAACTGGTATCTGTATTTTTTAAATCTCCTCAGGTTTGGGAACCTCTGCACACAATGACATGGTGCTCGGATGAAAGCACTGTAACACCATCAGGGTACGTACAGGTGAGTCATGTGAGGCTTAGGGAGGGAACTGTTATTAGGTAACAAAGGGGCAGAGCTCAGAGTGGAAGACAAATTTCTTATCTTTCTTGCCCCAATCTCACCCCCAGGACTATACTGATGACTGCTCTGCAAAAAGTTATGGGGAAATCCATCCTTATCAACAGTCTGAAAGCATTGACACTGGGTTGGAGCTTAGAGGTTATCTTTCCAACCCAGTGGTTCCCCACTGCCATTGGGCCAGCTGTCAGAGTTATACGAGATGTTTGTTAAAAAAAGGATTCCTGGCCTTGCCCTATACCTTACTGTAATAGCATTTAGGAGATAGGATCTTAGAACCTATTTTTTTTTAAGTATTTCTGGTGATTCTGATATCAACCATGTTAGGAACACACTTATCCAGCCCTCCCCATTTTAGAGGTGATAAAAGTGAAGCCCAGAGAGAAGTGATTTGCCTAAGATCACCTAGCTTAGCAGTCAAGTTTTCTGTCTTGGGCTAGGGCTCTTTTCACTACCCCTCACTCATCAGCAAGCCTAGCCATGCATGGGGGCAGGAGAGGGGTATGGTCAACCAGCAACAGCAAGATGGACCATTATGTTTAAAGAGCTGCCTCAGGGAGACTTCTAATTAGCTGATTGTAGCAGTTTCTTTCCCCTGGTTATTGATGAACTCCTCTCCCTTCTCTTCCTGGTGTTGCCCCTTGTTCATGCTAATGTGATAAATTACTCCCAGGAATAAATTATGCACATAGCCTACAGTCTATTATGTAATCGTGGAGCCCTGGCTGAAGGAGCCAGCAGGCAGGCAAGATGGACTGTCTGGAGCAATGGCCAGTGGAAGGGACACTATGGGTCAAGGAATGGAAAAGTCCCTGAGAGAGAAAAACTTCAACCCTCCAAGCAATGGGTAAAGCTACCTGGGCCCCCAGGGACTAGACTTTCAGGCCAAACTTGAAAACAACTTGAGAAACACAGGCTGCTCTGCTCCAGCTGCAGTTGCCAGCTTCCCCATCACTTACAACCCCAGGCCTCATGGGAGGCCGATCTCTGATCCAGCTAGAACTCGAGCCTCTCTGATCTTGATGGACACTAGAATCACCCAGATAGTCTGTTAAAATAAAGATTCTGATTCAGGAGGGCTAAGGGCCTGAGATTCTTTATTTTTGACAAGCTCCCACATGATGCCAAAGCTGCTGGTCTGGAAAGGCAAGGGCCCCCACAAATCAGCCTGGGCCAAATTGAGAGGTCAGCCTGTGTTGTTTACCTGGGGGTTCTTTTCCCATCCAGCCCCTTTGTGTGTGCTGTTTCCTGTGCCTGCAATGCCCTTCCTTCTGGAATCTACTTAGGAAAGTCCTGCTCAGCATTCATGTTCTGGCTTGGGTGATGTCTGCTCTCTCAGATCTTCACTGGCCCCCTCCTCCCCACAAGAAGACTAAGAGAATATGATATTTTCACTGCACCCTGGTCACATTCCATTACAACAATACTCTCAGTCTTTCGTAATGGTAGTCTGTCCATCTGTCACTCTCTGGCTTACAAGCTCTGTACAAACTGCCCTGAGTCTTTCCTCCCTCCATCGCTAAGCCTGGCAGGGCCGTCTTACCCACTTGGCACTAGATCACATGAGAATGTTTTAGAGATCTCTGGAAAAGTATGAAACTCGAAAACAGAATTATTGGATCTGAAACATCAAGGGGAAAAGTTTGCAATATAAATTAATAAAATTTTAATGGAATGTCTACTAAACAAAATATTACATCAACCTCAGTAATGGTTTCATTTAGAATTTATAAAAATTTCATTATGCTTGAAAATGATGTGCAGGTTAGATTTTCTCACTTTGCGAAAATTCCTGAGTACCCCTGACAGTCACTGAGAAATCAAAGCCAGCCATACATCAAATAAGTTACTCGCAGCCAAATAATTTCAAAAGCAAAGTTATACAAATGATTCCTATAATTTTTCACAGAAAAAAAATTACATTAATATGTTTGATATGTGGAGCTTCCAAGGCAAGCATGTTCATACCTAAGTCTGAACACAACCTTGACATGCTCACCACAATTTTCCTGAACAAATGAGTGAATAAATGGCAATTCATATGCAGTAGGGGAGAGAAACAGACAGGATAAATATATCAAAAGTATGCCAAAATTTAAGATAACAAAGGAAATCTTTGTTAGGAAAACAACAAACCAAAACAGAACAAAACACCACTCCACAGAGTCCGAACTGGCTGAGAGAAACAGGCGATATCGCTCCCTACTGGCTGGAGGAGTCATGTTGCTGACAGACTTGGGCTTCATTGTTGATCTGTCCTTGTTTCCCTAACACCAAGAACTTCAAAGCCCCTTAGAATCACCTCAAAGACAGAAATCAGTGCTCTCAGAGGACTAAGATTCTGCCTCTCCTCTGGGACAAGGGATAGGAGGGGAGCTTTATAACTGACTCTGTGTCAGACATCCTGAAATGGATCCTAAACCCATCTTGAACCTATTTCTACCTTCCTTCTGAACCACTTCTTGTTTAACATGTTCCATATGTTTCTTTCTCTGATGGAAAATAGGCTTTACTTTTATTTCAAAGGGCATCATTGAAAAGTCTGAGGATAGGACTTTGTTCTAAGGCAAACAAAGTTTGGGAAGTACTTCTAAGGAAGCAATCGGCAATAAACAGAAAAGATTTATATACAAAGATGTTCAGTGTAGCATTATTTATAATAGCAAAAAATTAGAAACAGCCTAAATGCCCAACAAGAGATTTGTTAAATACATTATGACCTACCCCTTTCCCCTACAATAGAGGTTTATACAGCCATGGATATTCATGTTTTTGGAGATTATTTCTCAGGCATAGCCAACCTTCAGAGAACCCTTTCCAGGCAGTATTGTCAGTGCTTTACAGGAATCAACCCGTTCATTCTCACAACAACCCTATGAAGAAAGTACTGTTTCCATGTGACACACAAGGAAACTGAAGCACAGGAAAGTCATGGTCACTCAGCCAGAGGTGTGCATTGAACTGGCCCCCCAGAGCCCTTGCTGTCATAGATCCCATGTTGCTGCCTATAACACGGGTGCATCAACATGCTGTGCCTTGTAGGTAGGGAACAGGGAGAGCTCCTTCCTGTGTCAACGGGAAAGCTGTAGAGAAGGAGTGTGGATGTGAGCTGCACCCTGAGGAATGAAGAGGTCTTGGCCAGGAGACTCCTACAAGGCATATTTACAGGGGAGAAAAAGCCCAAGTGAAATCACACAGGTGGCACCGGGGAGGAGGGTGTGTGTCCATCATATGCATTACACCTGTCCACTGAACACCAGCAAATAAGGCACAAGGAATGCGGGCTGAGGCTCTGCAGTGTGGGCAAAGCAGAGCCAGTAATAACTAAAGCCATTAATATCACCAAGCCTGCCCAGACACCATGCAGAGTGCTTTCCCCGGCTGTCTCATTAAGTCCTGGAGATAATAATCTCTCTCTGTACTATCACTATTCCTATTTCACAGGTGAGAAAACTGAGACTTTGCCAGATCAAGTAATTAGCCTGAGATCTTGACTTATAAGCAGCAAGTCCTGGAGGCGATCCGTGCTGGTGCAGAGACCACAGGCCGTGTGCTTGGCTACCTCCTCTGCCCTAGAAGTGGCACACAAGAATAGGAGCCGATGCTGTTTTCTGTTCCGTCAGCTACAGCTGGCCGCCTTTGCTATTTAGGGAAACCGTTCTATATGAAAATGATTGCAGAGCCTCCTGGGTTTATGAGAACCCCGAGGAAGCCCAGCTTCTGGCAACACGTGAGAGGCAAAAGGGAAAGAATCTTCCACATTTGGGGAAAACAACCAAATGGCTCTGGTTCCTCAAGCTGGTACTGTGTGAAATTCGATGGAAATTGAGAAACAAAGGAATACCACAGGCTTGCTCTCGAAATTCTGGGCCCCAGCCCCTCTGCCATGGGCTTCTGGCTCCTCAGCGGTCGCCCTCCATCCTGGGGGACTTGGCTCCTTTCTCCCCAGGGCAGCCACTCCTGCTGGGTCCCTGGGCCCTGAACCTGACCCCCTGGCCTGTGACAGAGGTGTCCCACCTTCCAACATTACTGTCCCCAAAGACAAGCTCCTCTTTCTTTTCTGGCTAAACCATCCCAGTAGCAAAACATGGGGATTTTTCTGAGTTTCATTTTTACCATCTTTGTTTCCTTTCCTGAACAGGGCAGTGGAGATTCCTGGGATTCTGGCTCGCCACTGTGCACCCTGAGCACAGGCAAATACCCTCTGGCCTCTTTTGGCTGACCGTTGCCTTTTTAGGGTCAAGTGTACAAAGAATGCACAATGTGTGGGGGGCAATCTGGTGCCAGCACCCCTCTTCTGCGAACCACCCTCCAACCTGCCCACAAGGGTGGGCTCTGGGGATGTTCTCTCTAGGAAACACCTCCATTTCTTGGTCATAGGGCTGATGGGGTGGGGGGCCGTTTCTGAGGCAGCCAGCTGGACTGTGCATGGGCAGTGGAGCCAGGGCCAACTCTCCTCAGCCTCCACGGACAGTTGCAGGTAGGAGTGGATCGGAAGCAGGCGCCGTGCAACTTTGTGCACCTTCTACCCAGACAGAGCTGGCCAGATGAGTGAGGACAGAGGAAGAGACCAGAGAGAGGGGAGAGGGGCATGGGCATGACTTTGTAGTTCCTGATTCTAGTTCCTCAGAGGGGGGCTGAAGTTTTCATCCTTGGGTTTTGTGAAATACCACCATATCCTTCCCACGAGGTCAATGTTGTGCTTGAGAAAAACATCTATTCCTTGCAGTCCCATGGGTGCCCTGAAACCAACCCACCAGGCCTGAGAACCCACACCCCACACCCCCCAACACACAGAGGGGCATCTCTGAAGGCCTGCGTCCCTGTCCTCCCTGAAGCTAGGGAAGACTGTGTTGAGGAAGAGTGCCCACCCTGTCCCCAGAGCCTCAGTGGAGCTCTAGACTATGCTACCTGCTTTGCACTGTCACTGCCATAGGGTAGGTTTAGCCTCAGAGAAGCACCTTCAGTGTTTGCACCTAGGACTTATGCAACCTGCCTCTCCTTGGCCCACTCACCATTACCATAGTGGTGATGGAGCCTGGTTAATCCTTTCTTTCATGCTTCTAATTCTTGAATGACCCCCCGATGTATAAGAGGTAAAGTCCAAGTTCTCTGACAGCATTCAAGGCCATTATCCACCTTCCACAACCTCATCAGCCATACTTCCCATCTCAGATTTTGTGTCTTACGAGACAGCACTGCTCTTGGTTTCCCCTCCATGCCTTTCCCGCTCTGCTCCCTCTACCTGGAATTCTCTTTCCTCCCTTCTCAGCCTGCTAACTCCCACCCACCTAGCAAGAGGGCTCCTGATTCTGCTTTCAGTGCCTGCAGGAAAATGCTAACCCTCCCAGGCTGAGCAGAGGGCTCCTCTTTTGAGGCTCACATAACCCATGGCCCCAATCAGTCTATCAAAACTCAGAATGACTGACAGCTTACTCTGTGTATCTTCCCAGTGCTACGTGCAGTTTGATTTGGCATCTGTCTTCCTACCCACCCCATTTTCTCAGTACCCTCCCAACCAAGAATGAGATTTTCAGAGAATGCCTAGGTCACCTGTCCCTACTTTAAAGATCATAAAACTGAAGTTCAGAGAGGTTCAGAATGGAAGTCACTGAGCTAGGAAGTGCCAGGACTGAATTAGAAGTCAGGACTACCAGCTTCAAGCTCTGTGTTCTTTGCACTTCACACAGTACCTAGCAGGAGAACTCTGCCTTAGCCTTGCTCCATGCTGACGCCATGATGAGTTCATTCAAACACATGTATTCTATTTAGGGCCATCAACTTTTCTGAGCTCCAGAGAGATTCCAATCTGCACCACAGAATCAAGGATTGGAATTTAGGCTCCCATTGTTCACTGAGGCCTCATGTGGACAGATGCTCCGGTACAAAGAGTTTCCCACCTCCACACCTCTGCCCACATTCTCCATGAGAACTTTGTTCCTTGTTCCTGTTGTCTCATCACAATCCACCCCAAGTATCCTCTTCTGTCTGGAGTTTTCCAGGAGCTCCCTGAGATAGTTGCTTTGTGTCCTTTGAACCCGAATCTTTGTCTGTGGGAGAAATGGTTTCCACACTGGGTGTTGTACCTATCATTTGCTCAAGTCTCTCCCCTAATAGACAGCAATTTCTATTTTATTCACCTCCTAGCCCAGAACCTGGCTTATAATAGGTGGTTATTTAAGATATGTTGAAAGGAAGGAGGATGAGAGGAAGAGGGAGGGAGAGATGAAGATGATTGTGAAGCTTCCCACTGGGAGTGCCCACTGGCCCACAGGAAGAAGGATGAACCTTGCCTGGTTTCTCTACAGGAGTGAGAAATACTAATACTTCCTAATACTGTGGCTCTTTAATACAGTTCCTGTGGTCGTGACCCATAGGTTGAGAACTGCTGCTCTACAGCTTCTCACAGAGGGCTGGCAACACAGTAAGGAATCAGCTGGCATTTTCTAACCAAATTATACGTACTTAACTTTCTTCTCCACTTGCGCTGATATTTACACAGCAGGTTTGCATGCATCCACATATTTAATTTTCATAATAATCACAAAGGGTCATAATGTTTTTTAATTTGCATGGAAGAGCTACAAACATCAGCCACTAATGCGAAGCATTACCTGGTAGCAGACTCCCCCTTAGCATGTGCGCACGTGTGCAGTCAGACACTTGCTGTCCAAATGTACTCATGTATCTGTCACAAGCATTCTTGTCCCTTGTGGGTCATACACAACATGGTTACCCAATGCTCAAGGACACAGGGAATCTTTGGCCAAGAAGTGGTCACTTGCTCCCAAGATCAATGACCCCAATCAGATAGCTCACTCAGTCACAACCTGTAACTCAGTCCTGCGATGCCTTGCCCTCCCCAGTCTTCCTCCACAGAGAAAATCCCAAGCTTCCTGAGTTCTCTGTAGCTCCTAGCTGCTGCAGGGCACAATGCCAGCCCCTCTCAGATGTCAGCTGGCAGGCACAACTGAGCACCACATCCCATTCCACCTTACTTCTTAATTAGGCCTCTTCCATGCTTCTTAGGCCATCATCCCAGTTCCTCCAGTTTCCCTGAGCATGCCCACGCTGCTGAACCACCCTGATCTCTGCTCCATGGGAGACCTGCCAGAGAAATGAAGATGGTGTCCCAGGAGAATCTACTGTCTTCTCAGGCCTACGACTAAGGAAGCAAGGCACATCAGCAGTGAACGGCTGAGGCCCATAGGGGTGCAGACAGACACCCCCCCAAGGGGTGTCTTAGAAGGCCCCTCCTCGTATCATCTCACTTTTTCTCCTGCATCCTACTTCACATGATTAAACAGCAATGCCCACAGCATCTCACCACTCCTGGGCCATCCCTCTTTCTATACCTTCTCTCAGAATTTGCTGACCTCAGATGGTGAAGGTGTAACATGACAAAGCTCAGAGGTTGCTGCCTCTCCAGAGCTTCCAGCCCTCTCTATAGCACAGAGGCCAACCTTCGGTCAACTACCTCTTCTTTCAAGGAAGAAACTTGAGCTCCCCAGCAGAGGGGAAGCCATTGGGCAGTTGAGACCTGGGTTTGAGGCCGGGCTTTGCCACTAAGTTGCTGTGTTTCCGGGGGCAAGTGACCCTGTCTCTCAGGGCCCCAGGAGCCTCCCTTTGAAGGGAAAGTGACTACTGCTTTAAGCCATCCATTTCTTTCTTCACCCAGTTCCTGCAATAACCAGAAACCACAGGGATAAAGCTTAGGACGTGGATAGTGATAGTTTCCCCTTTTCTGTAAAAACAGCAACATGACAACAATAATCAGAATATTTCTACGTAGTGAGCTTTTTCCCTGTGCCAGGCACCATTCCAGGCATTTTAAAATACATAATCTCATATGATCTTCATAGCAGTGCTAAGAGATATATATTCTTATTGCTCCCATTGTAAACATAGAAAATAAGGTTCAGAACAATTCTGTTTCATCCGTGCACACGCAGCTAAACAAAGGGTAGAAGCCAGATTTGAAACTGGGCAGTGTGTCCCCAGCGACATTGTAGAATCCCATTCTTTCCTACAGGAGTCCCACAGCTTGGTTTTCCCTCCTCCACAGAACATTTGTAAAGTTTGCACACACATGTGGACACAGAAAAATTTTAATTTAAAATGAAAGATTTTACAGGTCATAATCTTTTACCATAGCCCAAAAATGTTAAATTAAAAAAAAAAAAACAGTAATAGAACTGAAAATATTCATAACTATTTAGAAATTAATAAATTTACTTCTAGATAACCCACGTTTCTAAGAAAACATTAAAACTGAAATAAAAAACCATCTAGAAACAGATGAAAGGGAACATTTTATTTCAAAATCTTTGAGATCTTTTTTAAAAAGCTTAACTTGGGGGAAAACGTATTGCCTGACATGCCTTTCTTATGAAAGAAGAAAGACTAAAAATAATGAAACTGGATACATATTGTAAGAAGTTAGAAAAACAAGCAAACCAGAAAAAGAAAGAACAAAATGGGAATTAATCGATAGCTGAAATTATTAACAGAAAATAATAGAAAGAAAAATAAATGTACAAATGGATTCTTGGAAACCAGAACTGTCAAAAGAGCTCTACTGATATGTGGGGGATAGAGGAGGCTTCAGGATCCAGGAACATATGTACAATATTTTGCCAGGCCCTCCATCAGTAGCATGGGCCCCTGCCTGGAAGTCTGCTGACCCCTGGACTCATGGCTTCTTCTCACCAACCTCATGTCCACCAGGATATCTCACTGCAGGGTCTGGCAATTTCACTGCCCAACTAAGACTCATTGGCCTGGAGTCTTTAGCCTTTTCTCCCAGAAATAAAGTTCCTTCATCTGAGCTTATTAAGCCAATGAGTCAGTTTTGTCTCTTTCAGCAATTAAAGCTGCTGTGGTTTTGTTTTCTCCCTGTTGCCAGAAGTCAAGAGGAAGTCTGTGGTTAGACATCTTCGGGTGGAGACACACACAAACACAGTGGCTATTAATGAGCTCCTCAGATTCAGCTCTCCCTGTCTGTGCCAGGGGCTGATGAAACTGAACAAGTGGGAGTGAAAGTGGGGCCACTCAGCCTCTATCCACATGGCCCCCAAGACCTGCAGCATTCTCCCTCCTCCTGTCCTCAGCCTGCCTTTGTCTCCCATTTTGACAAAAGGTTACCACAGATCTACTTTTCCTTCAAAGAATGAGGTGACCCAATTTGATTTCGCTCAAAGCCAGAGACTGAATTTAAGACATTTCTGTGAATTCAGTGCCCTTCTTGGTATCGAGGCTAATGGCAGGCAGTACCAGCTGCCACCTACTATCCATCCATCCCCCTTTTATCCATCAAAATTCTAAATTTGTTTAGGGTTGTGAAATATCTAGCCAAAAATATTCACTTCTCCAGCCTTTCTTGTATCTCTAGAGGATGACCCTTTGTTTACAGTTCAAGCCAACATTACAGCTACTGCATTTGTAAGAAAATTGTTGCATTTTTTTTCTAAATTTTTGCATTCTAATATAGGTACCTACTTTTCCTCCTTCTCCCTTCCTTTTCTTGCCTAGAACTTGAACACAAAACTTGAAGGCTTAATGTACCCAGTTTGCATGTGTAATGGTAGAGTTTAAGTTGAAAAATAGAAAAGGTCTAGGCCCCCACTGGCATTATTAAATCACCCTCTCCTGCTCTGTACTGTCCACCTAGGACTTCTTAGATCATAGGGAAAATGAAGAGTCAATTGTAGCTGCCTGCTCAGTTACTTGCAGCTGAATGCATTACTAATTGAAATAAGAAGCCTGGCTTTTATGAGTTTTCAAAATATTTTCATCCCATCCTCTCATTGGGTCTTCATAGAAATTCTTCATGGTAGACCAGATCAATGTCTATTCCTCCTATTTTCAAAGTACGGCCTGCTCTGTGACTGATATGTAAATTATGGATATTTTCCACATGCTTTCTGACGACTCATCACCATTTGTCAATCTTACCACCAGAGCTGAGAACATTGATCTTAGGAGAGTACACCTTTCAGAAAGAATAATTTCAGTGTTATAATTCTTATTTGCTCATTAAGTTGGGCTGTTTTATTTCATAAGTTCTTTGCTTTCTTAGTACCAAAAGTTATCCATTCATACACTTTCAAAATAATACCGCTTTAGGAATTAAGCTGGGGATTCTCAGAGTGAGAAAGGATATCAAAATCACCTGTACCATCCTACCCCTCACAGCCTACCCCTTCCCTGTTTTGGGCAGGCTTCCATCTTCAGGACCCCAACTCATCCTGGTGGACATCTGAGCCTCCACTTGCTCACCTTAGAGACAAAGAGCTCACTGCCTCCCAAGGCAGTCCGTTTTGTCTCTGCACATTCTCTGTGAGAACGTTCTTCCTCAAACAGACACTCTTGGCAGATACAAAGATGTGTTCTTGGCAAACCGCTGATACTGTGCACACTTGGCTGTGTGGGATGGTGACTGGCAGAGCTGGTGGGGGACGAAAAAGCCACGTGAGGTGTTACCAAACAGGAAGTGCCATCTGGGCTGGATGGTGACAGTGAGGGAAGCATCTATCAGCTGCCTGGGTTGCTCTGGAGATAGCTTTTTCCTTCACTACATTAAAGAAATCCAGAGCAGCAATTGTTCATTTAATTCTGACATTCCAAGTTTTCTCTGGGATAGATGAGGCTTTAACAACAGTGAAATCTGAGGGACTTAATATAATAAAAGTCTGTTTCTTGCCCATGCAGAGTGCCATGGAGTGGGAGGCCCGTCCTCCTTCTGTATGCCATCGAGAACACAGGGCGTCCAAGTCATCTCAACCAAAAAAGAGGAGGAGGCGGCACACCAGCTTGTGGTGCGTTAGTCTCAGTCTGCAGGCAGATCTTATGTTATTGCACATTGTGTTACTGCACCTCACAGATAGTGTGTTCTTTACAAACTGAAGGCTTGTGTTAACCTTGCATACAGCAGGTCTGTCACCACCATTTTTCCAATAGCATGTGCTCAATTCATGTCTCTGTGCCACATTTTGGAAATTCTGACAATAATATTTCAAGCTTTTTTTATTATTATCATATCTATTATACTGATTTCTTTTTGGTTCGGGTTTGTTTTTGTTTTTGAGACAAAGTCTCACTCTGTTGCCCAGGCTAGAGTGTCATGGCATCATTCTAGCTCACAACAACCTCAAAATCCAGGGGCTCAAGCAATCCTCCTGCCTCAGCCTCCCTAGTTGCTGGGGCCCAACATATGCCTGGCTAATTTTTCTATTTTTAGTAGAGATGGGGTCTTGCTCTAGCTCAGGCTGAGCAAAACTCTCAAACTCCTGAGCTCAAGGGATTACTCCTGCCTTGGGTATCCTCTGACTTTCCAGAGTGCTAGGCCTCCCAGAGTGCTAAAATTACAGGCATGAGTCACTGTGTACAGCCATGCTATGGTGATTTGTAACCGGTGATCTTTTAATGTTACTGTTGTAATTGTCTGGGGATGCCACAAACTATGCCCATGTAAGATGACACACTTAATCAATACATATCCTATGTGTTCTCAGTGCTCCCGACTGGCTGTTCCTCCATCTCTTTCCCCTTTCCCTGGATCTCCCTATTCCTTGAGGCACAACAATATTAAAACTGGGGGCTCGGCACCTGTAGATCAGCAGCTAGAATGCTGGTCACATACACAAGCTGATAGATTCGAACCCGGCTCAGGCCTGCTAAACAACAATGACAACTGCAACAACAAAAAAAATAGCCAGGCATCAAGGTAGGGACCTGTAATCCCAGCTACTTGGGAGGCTGAGGCAAGAGAATCGCTTAGGAAGAGTTTGAGGTTGCTGTGAGCTGTGACGCCAGGGCACTCTACCAAGGATGACATAGTGAGACTCTGTCTCAAAACAAAACAAAACAATATTGAAGCTAGGTAAAATGATAATCCTACAATGATCTCTAAGTATTCAAGTGAAAAAAAGAATCACACACCTCTCACCTTAAATCAAAAGCTAGAAATGACTAAGCTTAGTGAGGAAGATATGTCAAAAGCCAAGATAGACCAAAAGTTAGGCAACTTATACCAAATAATTAGCCAAATTGTGGATGCAAAGGAAAAATCCTTGAAGGTCACTCAAGAGCTACTCCAATGAACACATGAATGATAAGAAAGCAAAACAATGCTCAGGTTTCTCTTCAGATCGCATAAATCTTCCGCCTTTTACTAAAGAAAGCAAAACAACCTTATTGCTGACATCAGGAAAGTATGTGTGATCTGGATAGAAAATCAAACCAGCCACAACATTCCCTAATCCTTAATTCTCCTTAATTCTGTGAAGGCTGAGTGAGGTGAGGAAGTAGCAGAAGGAAAGCTAGAAGCTAGCAGAAGTTAGTTCATGAGAAGTAAGGAAAGAGGCCATCTCCATAACATAATGGTGCAAGGCAAAGCAGCAAGAGCTGATGCAGAAGCTGCAGCAAGTAATCCAGAAGATCTAACTAAGGTCATTGATGAAGGTGGATACACTAAACAACGGATTTAGAAGCTAGGTAAAATGATAATCCTACAATGATCTCTAAGTACTCAAGTGAAAACAGCTCACAGCTGTTTTAAAGTAGACAAAACAGCTTTCTATTGGTAGAAGATGCCGTCTAAGACTTTCATAGCTAGAGAGAAGTCAATTCCTGACTTAAAGCTTCAAAGAACAGGCTGACACTCTTTCTAGGGGCTAACGTAACTGGTGACTTTAAGTTGAAGCCAATGCTCATTCACCATGACGAAAATCCTGGAACTAAAAGAATTAAGCTAAATCCAGCTGCCTGGACTCTATCAATGCAATGACAAAGATTAGATGACAGCGCATCTGTTTACATTATGGTTTACTGAATTTTTGAAGACCACTATTGAGATCTACTACTCAGAAAAAAAGATTTCTTTCAAAATATGACTGTTCATTGACAATGTGCCTGATTGATCACCCAAGAGCTCTGATGGAGATAGATATACATGAAAATTAATGTTGATTTCATGCCTACTAACAATATCCATCCTCAGCCATGGACCAAGGAGAAACATTGACTTTCAAGTCTTACTACTTAACAAATACATTTACTAAGGCTATATAGTTGCCAGAGATAGTGATTCCTCGTATGGATCTGGACAAAGTAAATTGAAACCTTTCTGTCAAGGACTCACCATTCTAGATGCCTTTACAAACCTTCATGATTCATGGGATGAGGTCAAAATACATCAACATGAACAGGAGTTTGGAAGAAGTTGATTCCAACCCTCCTCATCAACTTTGAGGGGTTTAAGACTTCAGTGGAGGAAGAAACTGCAGATGCGGTGGAAATGGCAAGAAAAATAGAAGTGGAGCCTGAATATGTGACTGAATTGCCTCAATTTCATGATAAAACATTAGTATGTGAATAGTTGTTTCTCATGGATGAGCAAAGAAGGTGGTTTCTTGAGGTAGAATCTACCTCTGGAGAAGATGCTATGAACATTGTTGAATGACAACAAGGGATTTAAAATATTATGCAGATTTCATTGGTAAAGCAGCAGCAGAGTCTGAGAGGATTGACTTCAATTTTGAAGGTTCTAGGGAGTAAAATCCTATCAAACAGCACAGTATGCTATAGACCAGCAATTTCCAACTAGTGTGCCCTGAAAGGATCTTAGGTGTGTTACAAAAATGTTTAAAGATCATTAATTAGGGTAGTGCCTGTGGCTTAGTGGGTAGGGTGCCGGCCCCATATACTGAGGGTGGCAGGTAGCCAGGCATTGTAGTGGGTGCCTGTAGTCCCAGCTACTCAGGAGGCTGAGGCAAGAGAAGCACTTAAGCCCAGGAGTTGGAGGTTGCTGTGAACTGTGATACCACAGCACTCTACTGAGGGTGATAAAGTGAGAGTCTGTCTCAAAAAGAAAAAAAAAATCATTAATTAGAATAAAGATATTTGTACCACAATGTTTATTGCAGCCCAATTCATAATTGCTAAGTCGTGGAAGAAGCACAAATGCCCATCGACCCACAAATTGATTAATAGATTGTGGTACATGTATACCATAGAATACTATGCAGCCTTAAAGAAAGATGGAGACTTTACCTTTTTTTGTGTTTACATGGATGGAGCTGGAACATATTCTTCTTAGCAAAGTATGTCAAGAATGGAAGAAAAAGTATCCAATGTACTCAGCCCTAATATGAAGCTAATTTATAGCTTTCATATAAAGGCTAAATCCCAATTATAGCACAAGAATACAGGGAAAAG
>CAUYON010211562.1:0-12471 GCA_963573935.1 Arctocebus calabarensis
AAAAAAAAAAAAAAAAGGTTTAGAAGAATGCAAAAGTGCAAAGAAGTCATGGTGATTATTTTGAGAAAATATAGTAGTCAAAATGATTTTACATTTCCTAATTTTTGTGTATATCAAAACTTTCATAGTGTCCCTGATAAGTGTTTGGTCCTAGTTCACTCATGTCTGAGAGGTTAGGAACCTTCATCAGTTTTACCTTTTTATCCCATAAGCTGGGATTCTTAATCTAGGACATTTTAATCCTGAATTCATTTCGTAAAACAATATGCAGTTTTCGGAACAGAAAAATAGTGGCAATATTTAGTAGTTTTCTGTTTGCTCTGTATTTAGTTTAGTCTGTTGACTATTCTATCTTCAGCTCTAATGTGTCTGTAGTTTCATTACAATCTGAATTGATTTTCTAAATCTATCAGTATTGGGAGAAAAGGGGCCAAGTCTCCTGTAATTCCTGGGAAGAAGCCAAATAAAACCTGACCTTAATAACTATTTTTGTATTATACTCAAGGTATAGAGTAAAAATAAATAAATAAATAAATAAATGTATATTTATTATATATATTTATTATAAATAATAAATATAATAATAATTATTTATTTATAATAAATAATATTTATTTATATATATTATATATATACACATACATACATGCATATATTTGAGACAGAGTCTCACTCAGTCACCCTGGGGTTGAGTGCTGTGGCCTCATCACTCACAGCAACCTCAAACTCTTGGGTCAAGTGATTCTCTTGCCTCAGCCTCCCGAGCAGCTGAGACTACAAGTGCCCACCACAACACCTGGCTGTTTTTAGAGTTGGAGCTCACTCTTACTCAGGCTGGTCTCAAACTCCTAAACTCAAAACAATCCATCGGCTTCAGCCTCCCAGAGTGCTGGGATTACAGGAGTGAGCCACCGCACCCGGCCTAAAATAAATATTTGTAAATGATACTTTCTTCCTTCCTATTAGTCTTCCCTTTTGATAAGCAGCTTGCATACTTTGTGGTATTTCCCCCACAATGCAATTCAAAAAGTGGAGAAGCATTTTGTCTCCAAATATTACAATCACAAATTTATAATATAAAATATTTAAGAAAAGTCCAATTCCTAATACTAAAATTTTGAGATGATTCTATCATAAACAACCTGGGATGTTACTACTCTTTCACTTTTAGCCCTTCATTGTCTAACCAGAAGTAGCTATTATGATCTGGGAAAAGGAAAAGGAAATTGTTTATTTTGTCAGACAGCAGTGATTCATTTCCCTCATGTTTAGTTGATAGGCCCTTTGGGTGACCCAGGGAAATACGACAGGCTGGGTAGGTCTCAGGATAGTCCTAACACCATTTGCTTAAATATGATTTTCTAACATGAATAACAACAGAGATGTAACAACATCGAAATGTTTGAAAACAGAAACAAAGCTACAGAAGGCAATCTCCGCTTTAAAGGACCTTGGCCAAGGTAAAAGATGAGTGGTGCATTGAGACAGAAGAGTAGAGTAGAATGATATAGGGTGTTATGGGCCGCAGACAGATTGCTTTATTGTTTTAGACTCTTTCATCTTTAAAAAATGCATGATAAGAAAAGACTAGGTGGAAGGGCGCTTACATGTCACAGGGCTTTAAATTCTCAAAAGAGTTTGGGTCTTACATGTGTGTTTTTAAGCTAATAACTTACAGAAATTTCAACTAACCTATAGGAAAACCCTTTATCAGAAGCAATTAGCATTGGAACTGATTAATTGGCAAAATAGACTAAAGAGAAGAACTGAAAAAAAATTAACATAAATCTACACATACATTTATTTATCAATCTTTTGATGTAAATCCTAGGCCTCTTCTTTGAGTATGGGTCCACCAATAAATGTTCCAGTTGGTTGTTCTTGAATAAACTACATAAATAGCGCAGCAATAGTATAAATAATAATAGTTGAGTGCTGGCTCAGAGCCTGTGGCTCAACAGGCTAAGGCACCAGCCATGTACACCTGAGCTGGCGGGTTCAAATCCAGCCTGGGCCGGTGAAACAACAATGCGGCTGCAACCAAAAAATGGTCTGGTGTTGTGGCAGGCGCCTGTAGTCCCAGCTACTTGGGAGGCAGAGGCAAGAGACTCTCTTGAGCCCAGGAATTGGAGGATGCTGTGAATTGTAATGCCACAGCACTCTATCCAGGGTGACAGCTTGAGGCTCTGTCTCAAAAATAATAATAATAATAATAATGATGATGATGATGATAGTTGAGCATTTATTATCCACCAGCTATAGTTAATCCTCCCAATAACTGTTGGAGGTAGCAACTATTATTATCCTTATTCTATATATGAGGTTAAGAAACTTGCCTAAGACCCAGTGGTGCCTGTAGCTCAGTGGCCAGGGCGCTGGCCCCATTTACCAAGGTTGGCAGGTTCGAACCCGGCCCAGGTTTGCTAAACAACAATGACAACAGCATCAAAAAATAGCCAGGCATTGTGGCAGGCACCTGTAGTCCCAGCTACTCGGGAGGCTGAGGCAAGAGCATCACCTAAACCCAAGAGATGCAGGTTGCTATAAATTGTGATGCCAATGGCACTCTACCGAGGGCAACAAAATAAAGCTCTGTCTCAAAAAAAAAAAAAAACTAAAAAAAAACTTGCTTAAGATTACATAATTAGTAAATGGTAGAGATAAAATTAAAACACAGGTTGTCCGGCTTCAAAGCTTAAACTTTTAATCATCACAACATCACCTCCGATTTACATTTCTGGATGTCTTTATAGAAGAGCTTTTAAGAAATTAAAAACACTTGGGAAGTGATCTAAGTATGGAATCCTTCCAGATTTTTATATTTTTTTCACAACTTTTCTGTCTCCACTATATATACCTTAAGAATAACTTTTATAGCTATTTACTAGCAAAGTCTTTCCAAAGTATTTCCATGGAAACAAAAGGTTCCTTTCCAATTTATGTTTTATCATTTTTATGAAACATTTAATTAAATTATATAATTAAAACTATACATTAAAAAATCACAATATTTGAGATCAAATTATAGATGTATAGTTAAATAGGTTTGGGAACAAATATAACCATTCTTAGAGCAGAATACTTAACCAGTAGGGTCAGAAGTAGGCATGTGTATTATTGCTTAAGAACCCTAAATGTGCTGTAGGCATTAGTTACTATGTTTTGCATTTGAAATGGAGATCATCAATTGAACCACAATTCCTTTAAGAGGAAGCCAGTTACAAGGTTTTGCCATCCTTAAATTTCAGCTGTGGGCCAGCCCTAGTGGTTCACACCTATAATCCTAACACTCTGGGAGGCCAATACGGGAGAATTGTTTGAGCTCAGGAGTTTGAGCCCAGCCTGAGTGAGAGCCATAACCTGTCTCCACTACAAGAAGGAAAAAAAATTAGCCATGCATTGTGGTGGATGCCTGTAGTCCCAGCTACTTTGGAGGCTTAGGCAGGAGGATTGCTTGAGCCCAGGAGTTTGAGAATGCTTTAAGGTAGGCTGATGCCGCAGAACTTTAGCCCCAGCAACAGAGTCAGAATGAATGAATGAATGAATGAATATATAAATAAATAATTTTCACCGGTGTTTTACCACCATCACAAGTGGTACATTGATATTACGTATAATACTACCTTCATAAGATTCCAAGGGAATATATTATTTTTTCCATTTTTATTAAAAGTTCAACATGTCAGGAGCAGTGCCTTGGCTCAGTGAGTAGGGCACCAGCCCAGTATATGGAGGGTGGTGGGTTCGAACCTGGCCCTGGCCAAACTGCACCAAAATATATCCGGGCATTATGGCCAGCACTTGTAGTCCCAGCTACTCGGGAGGCTGAGGCAAGCGAATCACCTAAGCCTAAGAGCTGGAAGTTGCTGTGAGCTGTGATGCCATAGCACTCTACTGAGGGTGACAAAGTGAGAATCTGTCTCTAAAAAAAAAAGAAAAAGTTCAACATGTAAGATGTCAGAGTATATATATGATATATCCATATATATGTACATATATATATCTCCTTTTTTTTTAGCTTTCAGATCTATTTAAACTAGCTTGCTATATTAGCTTCCTATTGTTGCCATAATAAATTACTACAAGTTTAGTGACTTAAAACAACATATATTTCTTCTCTTACAGTTATAGAGAACATAACATAAAATCCAAAAAATTCTAAAATTAAGGTATTAGCAAAGTGCATTCCTTCTGGAGGCTTCAGGCAAATATTGTGTTTTTATGTGTTTTTCAACTTCTTGTGGTCACATATTTCTCCACTAATGGTCCCCTTCCTCACATCAATCCAACTTCTTGCTTCCATTGTCACATTTCCTCTTCTGTTGCCAAGTCGCTCTCTTCCCTCTTATAAGAATCCATGTTAGTACATTTAAGGCCCACTCAAATAATCCAGTGTAATTGTTCTATTTCAAAATCCCTAATCACTTTTTCATGCTAGAAAATATATCCACAGGTTTCAAGGATTAAACCTTTAGTGGCCAATATTTATCCCACCACACTTGGTTTAATTAGAGACTAACCCCAAAGGTAAATTAGAGACCCGATTTCCGAAAGTAAACTGAAAACCAATCAGGTTGATGTTTTAAGCAGAGATGCCTGGAATGCTTAAACTGTGAGAAATTAAACAGTAGTCTCTCTTGAAAGCAATTTAACAACTGTAATCATGTAGATTTTCAGATTGAATTTGTGAACTTGCAGCATACACAGCCCTTTTCATGTAAAAATAACATCTATTTAAAATTTAACAAAACACCCCCCTCACATTTACCTTCCTTCTTTCCTTCCTTTGTTCTTATCTTCTTCCCTATCATATTCCTTTCCTTCTCCCTTATATATTATTTAATGATTCAATGTAATTTCTTGAGCTTTTACAGTCATTTCTTTTTCAGTTTTGAACTTAGTAATCAATAAAATCTAGCCTTGTTGCACTGTTCTCTGTTATCAATCCTAAATGGAAGGTGAATATTTATTTGAAAAAAAAAAAGATAGTAGATATACATATAAAATATATGACCAAAATAAATACAAACAGAATATTTTTTTTTCTTGCATCCAATGAGGAGACTGCTAGATTGCTCTTTCCCCAACTTGGACTGTAAAACTAGATTAATTAGTTTTTCCTCATGTTACTTTTTCAGTTGGAAAGAAAACTGACTCAATTTGGCTACTCTGAAGTCCCACAATATTCTTAGGGCTAATGTTATTTGATTGGGGATGACATCATTTTTTCTACATTGAGGGTAAAGAGCTATTTGTAGCCTTTTCTATTAAGGAAATAGCAGGAGGGGTTTTTCTTTATCTAAGGCATTTTGCTTGTTGTATATTATTTCTTTTTCTTGCCCTTAAAAAATTTAAAAGTTTGTAATATTTTTACTCTGCTTCAATCACTTAGTCTCTCTATAGTCTTCTAATGTCAATGTCTCAAATCTAACAATCTTTTTCTATAAACCATCTCATCGCTAACCAGCTGTTCATGATTTTGTACTGGATTTGCTCTCTGTATACTTAAAAACATCATTAAGTTTTCAGTGCAAAATATTTTTAAAATTTAAAGAGTGATTGAATAATGTGGCTATGAGTTATTTTAAATTTATTTTTCATTTACTTTTTATTATATAAATTCTGTATTAGAAAATACTATAAGGGGTGGCACCTGTGGCTTGGTGAGTAGGGTACTGGCCCCATATGCTGAGGGTGGCGGGTTCCAACCGGCCTTGGTCAAAATGCAACAAAAAATAGCCAGGCGTTGTGGCGGGAGCCTGTAGTACCAGCTACTGGAGAGGCTGAGGCAAGAGAATTGCCTAAGTCCAGGAGCTAGAGGTTGCTGTAAGCTGTGGCACCATGGCACTCTGCTAGGGCAACAGAGTGGGACTTTGTCTCTAAAAAAAAAAAATAAATAAAATAAAATGAAATAAAAAAAGAAAAAAAGAAAAGAAAATACTGTATGCTATACTTAAAATAATAAGAGTTTCTGCTAAAATTACCTATTGTAGGGAGGCACCTGTGGCTCAGTGAGTAGGGTGCCAGCCCCATATACCAGGGGTGGTGGGTTCGAACTGGGCCCCGGCCAAACTACAACAACAACAACAACAACAAAATAGCCTGGCACTGTTGTGGACACCTGTAGTCCCAGCTACTTGGGAGGCTGAGGCAAAGGAATCACCTAGGCCCTAGAGCTGGAAGTTGCTGTGAGCTGTGATGCCACAACACTCTACCAAGGGTGACAAAGTGAGACTCTGTCTTTAAAAAAAATTTAAAAAATAAAATAAAATAAAATTACCTATTGTAGAAGAGCTATTGGCTCCTTCACATGGAAAATAATTTTTGATAATTTCTTTACAAAATTACCATAGTGTATAAATCTTTTGGTTTCTGTATTTCTGTCCCTTTCTGTTATATGTGTATGAAAGAAGTTAAAAAATAAAACTAAGTATGTTAAGGTTTACCAAATAAGATTGAAGAGAGAGTTGAAATTAGATAGTTACAACAAAACAAAGAAACTCACCAGAGAAACCTCAATGAAAAATCAGCTAAGAGGCGGCACCTGTAGTTCAGTGGGTAAGGTGCTGGCCACATACACCGAGGCTGGTGGGTTTGAACCCAGCCCAAGCCTCCTAAAACAACAATGACAACTGCTACAACAACAACAACAAAAAATAGCCAGCATTATGGTGGGTGCCTGTAGTCCCAGCTACTTGGGAGGCTGAGGCAATAGAATCACTTAAGCCCAAGACTCTGAGGTTGCTGTGAGCTGTGATGCCCGGCACTCTACCCAGGGCAACAGCTTGAGACTCTGTCTGGAAAAAAAAAAAGTTAAATTAGCTAAGATATTCTAAGTTAAAAAAAAAAAAACCTCAACTGTAATAATAAAACAATGTCTGCATAGTAAATCCAAAATCTAATGCAGGGAATTCATTTAAAGAGAGAATTAGGTAATCAGTGAAGAACTCTGCAGACTTTGAGGTTTCTAAATGAATTACATGCAGGCCTCTCCCACACAGGAGGACAGAGAGCTCCAAAAAGGGTCAAAGCTCAGCCCATGAGTCTCTCTGGGGATAAAGTCCAATCGGCATGAAGGAAGCCCAAGCTGTATCAAGCTTCATTTGGTGGTCACCAGTGCTCCTGCCCTCCATATAGACTATAGATGACCTTTTCCTGAAAGGTCACAAACCACAAATATTATAGGAGGTCTGACAATCACCTTCATGAACTCCTAGAAAAAGTGCTACATATTTTATTGCTGAATATCACTACAGTCACCTTCAAATACTACCTTTGGGAATCTACACACCTAGTGCACCCTTCAAAGTAATTGTGGAACATCAATTGCTGTGATGCACCCTTCACAGCAATTGATGGCCATCAAATTACCTTTGAAATCTTCAAATATCATCAAAATGTCTTACTTTCAATATTTCCTTTATCTTTGGGGAAAGAAAAAAGTCACTAGGGGCCAGATGATGTGAGTAGGAAGGTTGTTCCAATGCAGTTATTTATTTACTGGCTAGTAACTTCCTCACAGACAGTGTAATATCACTTGGCGCATTGTTGTGATGCAAGAGTCATGAGCTTTAGGCCAAAATTTTCAGTTAAGATTTTTCTTTTTCTTTATTGATGTTTCCTTGGTGTGCTATTTTTCAAACAGTCAGATAATGATTTTGACTCACAATTCAATTAATTTTGTTTTTTTTTTTTTTTTTTGTAGAGACAAAGTCTCACTTTATCGTCCTCAGTAGAGTGCTGTGGCATCACACAGCTCACAGCAACCTCCAACTCCTGGGCTTAGGTGATTCCCTTGCTTCAGCCTCTGGAGTAGCTGGGACTATAGGCGCCCACCTATTTTTTTTGTTGCCATTTGGCCAGGACCAGGTTTGAACCCACCACCCTCAGTGCATGGGGCCCGCGCCCTACTTACTGAGCCACAGGCGCTGCCCTCAATGAACTTTTCTAAATGTTTTCATCAGTTCTGCTCATTACTGGCCATCCTGACCTCTCTTCATCAGTGATGCTTTCTCTCCCCTCAGAAAAATGCTTAATCCATTTGTAGCCTGCTGTTTTCTTCATGGCATTATCCCCATAAACTTGGACTAACATGTCCCTGATTTCACTTCCACTCTTGCAGAGTTTAACAAGAAATTTAATGTTTGTTCGTTCATTTCTCTAATACAAACTCTGACAAGGACACATAAAAATATGCAACAACTGGCAGCACTTGTAGCTCAGTGGGTAGCGTGCTGGCCACATACACCAAGGCTGGCAGGTTCAAACCTGGCCAGGACCAGCTAAAAATAACTGCAGCAAAAAGATAGCCAGGCGTTGTGGTGGGTGCCCTGGTCCCAGCTACTTGGGAGACTAAGGCATTGAATAGCTTAAGCCCAAGAGTTGGAGGTTGCTGTGAGCTGTGACACAACAGCACTCTACAAGGGCAACATAAAGAGATTCTGTCTCAAAAAGAAAATATGTAACAGCAATAACAAACACCACTCAGCAAAATACCACTATACATTGACATGAACACAACTGTGAGATACTGATATACCAATGTTATGAAACCTTACTGAGTTGTTCGTATAGTGCTGCACCTGGTGGCTTGTCAGACCTCATATTTCTTATTATAGAAGAACCACATGGTCTATATTACTGCTGTAATATAAAACAGATGGCTAAGAAGTCTACTGAGGAGAGCAGACATGACATCTTCTAAAACAGCAGAACCTCCTAAAATATTATTCTGTCTATAAATACAGATACTACTCTTCATTTCTTTGCTTCTTTTAAATCTGCTCCATAAATACTTTCCAGAAATAATCATTGTCCTATCAATATTCTTAGTAACATTATGCAAAAAGGAACAACTTTGGATAAAAAGGAGTATCTTCTTTACTGAGAAGAGAAATGTGGAGTAAAAACCATGGCTTTTTTTTTATTCTTCTGCTAGTCTTAATTAAAAGGAGAATGTGGGACACAAATGCTATGTGTTAACCATACCAGCTTCTTTTCCTGGGCACACAGAAGGACACCATTCCCAAACTCCCTTGCAGATGGATTAGGACTATTACACTGAATTGTAGCCAGTGATAAGTGTAGCCAGAAGCAGCATGCTATTTCCTATTTCCACGTCTGGCTACAAAAAGCCTGTGTGTAACTCTTTGGCTCTTTCTATCCTTGTAGCAAAGGTTATGCAAGTTGCATGTCCCTGAGTCACCAAATGGAGGAGAGCCTTTCCCAACCCACATCAGATTTTAAGGGATAAAATGGGTACTGAGGTCTAATGTCTTTATCTCTAATGACTTACAATCAAGGTCATTTTTTATTTACTTCTCACCTTATGGTTTCTGTAATGCCACTTATTCTTCCTTCAAATATCCTTAATTTATAATATGAATTACCAAGTAATTATTTTTATATTTATTTCATACTTTCATGATCTGTTGAAAAATTATATATTTTTTTATTTTAAATAGTTCATAGAAAGGCTATCTTTGGTGTGAGACAGGGGCAGGATCTGCTAAGACCTGTGGAAACTGGTGGCAACTGACTGAAGAAATATAGAGTTAGAAACAACAGTAAAGAAAGAGACATGAGACATAAAGTAGAATTAAAAGTGGGAACTCAAGGGTCTATTGCCCATTTGTGGGATTCTGGCAATGGCTCTGAGTATTTGCTCTACTCTGCTTTTATTGAAATCCATTTACCCAGAGGGTCAGATGAGGGAGGGAACAAAGATTTCAGCAGGTTCTGAGTGAACATATCAGCTCTTATTGTTATTATTATTAACCTTGAAGGTAGCCTTGAGAAATCTGAAATCTGAGTCTTGTATTGGGAGAGCCTCCTGCTTGAGATCTCACACACAGATTTCTAGGGAGGTGTTAGTTCCCTGTGGCATTAATCTCCTCTGAGGAATTGGTGGGAGGGAGGAATTTTCCTCCCATCACCACCACAAAGGATCTTCCTGTGTGATAAGGGATATAAGCTCTTCTGCCCATATCTCAGGCCTTGAGCTACTCCCTTGATCTCTGCTCCAGGCAAATGCAATATCCACAATGGATATCTGTTTTGCCTGTTTACTAGGCAGGAGATGACCCAGTATCTTTCTAGGTCTTGTCATAGCCTCTTCTGTGACTATTTTTCCTCAGAGTGCTCATAGATCCAGCAGGGGTGTTTGTAAGCTGTATCCACAACAGGTTAGAATTTCAGAAAAGGCAGGAAGCTTGCTAGCCATGGCTAGCTTAATGTAAACTAGCTGACTTTTCTTTGTTCTGACTCACTCAGCTCACTTTTTAATTTTCCTCTTTTTGGAGGGTGCATTCCTTTGCCAACAATGGGGTCTCTGGTCCTCATTCTCCCTGCACTTTGGCAAGCTCAGTTTTATTAACTAGAGTGATTATTTACATTATTTTATTGTAAAAACCCACTAGAATAAACACCACAGAACTTTTCACATTCACAAAGTTTATTTTAAAGTTGTAATGTTCATATTCCATAGAGGTATAGAGTATCTTTAAGTAGCTCTACCAGATCCAAACCTGCCACAGAAAATAATTACAAATTCTGAAAAAAAAAATACAAAGGAACAAGTAGGAGGTATAGAAGAACAAACAAAAACAGATGGACTCCAGAGGGTACTTGAAATTTGGAGGAACAAGGTCCAGGACCATTTTTCCATCTGTTTTCCTGTGGATCAAAAAAAGATGGCTCTATACAGAGTGGCTAAAACCCTGATAGAAAACTTGTATTTTTTCTTCTCTGAAGACCCAGAGGATAGAGTTCAGGAGAAATGCCAGAACTGGAAAGGAAACAGAGGGTGTACAAAATTCTCTCCATAAACTTGTGTCACATCTGTGGCTTAACTAAACATATGCCTGGTAGGCTCAAATTAACATAGCTAAATGTAAAAGAACTGAAATCTGAAATGTTGCTATCTCAGGAGATTTACACCATGCAATCTGAGCCCAACCAAATGATGTACTTGATTAAAAAAACAAACAAATAACATCATGTCAAAATCAACCCTTTAGAAAATCTATCAGAATCTAGAGTCTTCACAACATAACAGTTATAATGTCCAGTGTAAAATGCAAAATCACTCAATAAAATAAGAAAATGTGGCCATGGTCCATTTTTTTAAGGAGAAGATAATCAACAGAGGTCAATTTTAACATGACATAACTGTCTAAATGTTTAGATTATTAGGCAAAGGCAATAGAGGAGTTATTTTAACTCTGCTCAGGGAAGTAAATAAAAATACGTTTGTAATGAATATAAGGACAGAGAATCTCAGCAAAGAAACAGAGTAATAAAAAAGAACCCAATTGAAATTTTCAAAATGAAATCATACAGAATTACAGTCTATCTCTGAATTATGAATTTAAAAGTAAAGATAAGCAGCCCATGGCCAGAAACGCTCCCGACAATGGCCTGGCCCTACGCTCATGCTTGCCGGGCTTCTGCAGGTCTGCCGTCTGCTAGAGACTCTGCTGGTGACTGCCAGGACCTCCGCAGGTCTGCTCCCGGCCAGGAATTCCCCTGGCAACCACGCAGGCCTCTGCCTGGCACCCACAGGGCCCCTGCAGGCCCACCCCTGGTGACCATGTGGCCCCGTGCCTGAGCTTGCAGGGCTCCTGCAGGCCTGTCTTCTGCCAGTAACTTCGACTGTAACCGCCAGGCCTCTGCAGGCCCACCCTGGGCAAGAAACTCCCCCGAGGACTACTTGGCCCTGCGCCCCATGCTTGCTGGACATCTGCAGGCCCACCGTCTGCTACAGACTTTGCCGGCAACTGGCAGGCCTCCGCAGGCCTGACCCCAGCCAGGAACTCCCCCCACAATTGAGCCCCTGCAGGTCTGCCCCTGGTCAGGGACAGTACTGGCGACCGCATGGGCCTCCACCTAGCACCCATGGGGTCTCTGCAGGCCAGCCTTCTGCCAGGGACTCTGCTGGTGACTGCCAGGCCTCTGCAGGCCTGGCCCCTAGCCAGGAACTCCCCTGGCGACCCCCTGGCCCTACATCTCACACTTGCCGGGCTTTTGTAGGTCTGCTTTCTGCCAGGGACTCCGCCCGTGACCACCAGGTCCCTGGCCAGGGTCACTCACAGCAACTGCACAGGCCTCCTCCTGGCACCTACGGAGCCTCCACAGGCCAGTCTTCTTCCAGGGACCCCACCGGTGACTGCCAGGCCTCTCTGCAGGCCCACCGCTGGCCAAAAACTTCCCAGACAACTGCACGGCCCTGTGCCCACCACTTGAAGGGCCAGATGCAATGGTGAAAAACAACTATGGGGCGGAATCGACAGAAAAACTCTGGCAATACGAATAATCAGAGTAGACCAACCCCTCCAAGTAACAACAAGGCAGACACAGCACAAGATCTCCTGCATAGGCAAATGGCTGAGATGTCTGAAATTGAATTCAGAATCTGGATTGCAAATAAGATCAGTGGAATGGAGGAAAAGATGGAATTAGAATTTCAAGCAG
>CAUYON010211568.1:0-25786 GCA_963573935.1 Arctocebus calabarensis
CTGAATGTTATCCTGATCTCTACGGGAAGCCTTTCAAAGTAAGAGAAAGAAAACAAAGCAGTGAAAGAAAGTTTGGGAGGTTTTTTTTTTTTGAGACAGAGCCTCAAGCTGTCACCCTGGATAGAGTGCCGTAGCATTATAGGTCACAACAACCTCCAATTCCTGGGCTCAAGCGAGTCTCCTGCCTCCGCCTCCCAAGTAGCTGGGACTATGGGCACCCGCCACAACGCTCGGCCATTTTTTGGTTGCAGCCATCATTGTTGTTTGGCGGGCCCGGGCTGGATTCAAACCCGCCAGCTCAGGTGTACGTGGCTGATGCCTTAGCCCGCTGAGCCACAGGCGCCGAGCCAAGTTTGGGAGTTTTTAAGAGCAGGACGAAACAGCTCTTTTTACATGGTATTCTTTTTCTGTTGAAGATGTAAAGGAAAGGGCATAGGTGTACATATTTGTTTTATCAGTTTAATTGGTTAAATTCTCACTGCATATTAATTTCTGCCAGCTGGAGAAGGTGGTCTGGTGAGTGAGTGTAATTGGGCCCTCAGATGTTTGGAGACATTGGGTGTCCACTGTCCATGGTGTGGTTTTCTAGCAAGAAGGGCTTTGTGTGCAGGAGCACCCTCTAGGCCTGCATTGATGGTGTAGGTGTGGCCCAAAGCTTGGGGTGGGCCTTCACATGGGCCGTTCCCTCTGCCTGGAAGGGTTTCTTCCTGGGTATCTGCATAGAGTACTGATTCACCACCCTGCTTTAGTTTCCCCTCCTTGTAACAGGGATATTACTATGCTCAAGAAGCTGTGGTGAAGGTTCCTTATATAGATGAGGCAATTGTTGGGGCCAGGTGCAGTGTGTGCCTCATGCTTGTAATCCCAGCACTCTGAAAGGCTGAGGTGGGTGGATTGCCTGAGCTCAGGAGTTTGAGACCAGCCTGGGCAAGAGCAAGACCCTGTCTCCAAAAAAAAAAAAGATTAGCCAGGCATTGTGGTAGGTGCTGAGTTAGTCCCAGCTACTCAGGAGGCTGAGGCAAGAAAATCACTTGAGCCCAAGAGGTTGCTGTGAGTTGTGATGTGACTCAACCTCAGTGTGACTGAGTGAGACTGTCTCAAAAAAACCCAGCTACTTGGCAAGGGAATCGCCTAAGCCCAGGAGTTAGAGGTTGCTGTGAGCTGTGACACCACAGCACTCAACCGAGGATGCTAAAGTGAGACTCTGTCTCTACAAAAAAAAAAAAAAATTTGGAAAGGAAAAAAAGGCACTTGTATAGCAATTACATATGGCTATTGGTTCCCTTCTGTACCTTTCTGGTTATTAGTGTAGAATCCCTTCCTCCCAAAGATCCATGATTTGTGCCTTAAAAATAAATACCTTAAGATGTAGTAATGAGGCTGGCACAGTGGCTTATGCCTGTAATCCCAATACTTTGGGAGGCCAGTGAAGGAGGATCACTTGAAGCCAGGGATTTGAGACCAGCCTGCGTAATTATAGCAAGAGCCTGTCTCTACCAAAAAGTTCACTCAAGTAGCCGCCTGTATTAGGCTAGTTATAAGCGATGACCTGAAGCTTCACCTCTGGCAATTCTGATTGAGCATGTTTGGGGTAGGTTTCTAGAATCTGTCTTTTTGACATGCTCAAAGCCAATTATGGGATGCAAGTAGGCTGAGAATTTCTGAAATAGATTCTGAAAGACAGCAGAGTACCATATGCTTCTGTGGACTTTGTGTTTCTGGGCCAATCTTCTGCTTGAGGAATAGGTTCCTGGCTCCATGTCTAGAATCACCTAAAGGGCATTTTAAAAGTCCCATTGCCCAGGCCCTTGACCAGGCATTGGTATTTTCAGAGCTTCCCAAGTGATTTAACATACAGCCAGGGTTGGCAGTTGCTACCCTGAAGTATCACCGCACAGTTACGCCTGCCAGGGGCTTTCCCTGTGCAGTGAGAGTCTGGTTCTCAGCAGTGTAGGCAGACGATACGTGGTCTGTTCCCACGGTACCGGCAGAGGGCTCACAGAGCAAGTGCATTTTTCCAGCCCTTTGTTCAGGGGTAAAATCCCAGATCTCTACCTTACAGGAAATGGTTAGGTCTTCTACAAGGCACCAGTAGGGCAGTACCTGGGAGCTATTCCAAAAATCTAAAATCAACCAGTCACTTGTAGTAACTAGATTATCTGTGTGTTTATGCTTCCAAAGTAATTCTAAGGGACCCCGTGTTTATGCAAAAGACAGTTAAGCAGCTCAGGAAAATGAAAGTGGTAGATATATTGGCAATTAGATTTGGGCTATAGATATATTGGCAATTCCCACTTTTAACAACAGTTGCAAGGTAATAATTGTCTTGGTTTATTCGGGCTTATGTAACAAAAATACCATAGACTGGCTGGGCACCATAGCTTATGCCTGTAATCCTCGCATGCTGGTAGGCCGAGGCAACGTGAGCCCTTGAGCTCAGGAGTTTGAGACCAGTCTGAGCAAGAGCAAAAACCCATCTTTACTAAAAATAGAAAAGTTAGCTGGATGTCATGGTGGTCACCTGTACTCCCAGCTACTCAGGAGGCTGAGGCAGGGAGATTGCTAAAACCAAGAGTTTGAGGTTGCTGTGAGCTAGGATGATACCATAGCACTTTAGCCTGGGCAACATGGTAAAGACTCTGTCTCAGGAAAAACAAGAAAAAAAAAAAAAAAATCAAACAACCCCAAACCATAGAGCAATGGCTTAAACAACAGATAATTGTTTTTACAGTTCTGAAGGCTGGAAAGTCCAAGATCAAGATGCTGGCAGATTTGGTGATGGTGGGAACCCATTTCCTGGTTCATAGCCTGCCATCTTGCTATGCTCTCACACTGCGGAAGGGGTGAGGGAGCGTTCTAGGATCTCTTGTAAGGGCAGTGATCCCACTCTTAAAGGGATCCTACCCTCTAGACCTCATCATCCCCCACAGGTCCCACTTCCAAATACCATCATATTGGGGACTAGATTTCAATATATGAAATAAATCCCAGTGCTTCAGGAGGCTGAAGTGGGAAGATCACTTGAGGCCAGCAGTTCAAGACCAGCCTGGGCAATATAGCAAGACCCTGTCTCCATAACAAAATTATAAAGAAGAGCATCTGCAGTGTAACACATTTATCTCTTGTAGAGTGGCTTCCTTTCCTATCTACTGAGAACTCACTGGACTTGCCTCCCCCACGCCCAGCCATACTATGGCTGCGTATAATTTAGATCTAGGGGACAGGGTGGTCTGTAGCATGTAAACTTCCAAATGTGGTGGGGTCTGCTCTACATGGCGACGCTGTTCCTGGTGTGCATGGCATGTAGCACATGGAAAGCACAGTTCAGTGGGACCTGCAGTTCTATCCACACTGGTCACCAAAAATGAGGCTTACCCAAATAACTAGGGGTAGAGGCTTTTGTTTTGTCGCTGCTTTAAGACTCCAGGACTCACGAGTTCCTAAATGAAAGCAACAGGATCCCATTGAACATTGGCAGCGACCAACTTTTATGGCCTTGTTTTGATCCTGTGGCATTCAACTGTATAATCTTGCTTGATTAGAGTTAATCAGGTGAGGACAATGCCATCTGGCCATATTTGTACCAACTCAAAGAAGAAAACGTTAATTTTACTGATTAGCAGTTGAAATATACTCCCAGTTCAGTTGGGCTTGTACCTGTACTGGGAAATAGATTTAATGTTTACAAGTGGAAACTTAATAGTAACTTAATGTAATGTTGTTTGGAAGCTTATATGAGATACACTCACTTTAATTCATGGAGAGGAAGTGGCAGAAGAAACTACGGTATGTTAATCACTTACTACATGCCTGGCAATTGCTGCATGATTTTCTTTAATCCTGCCATCAACATTTTTTTGTTGGAGAACCCCAGGAGGCAGTAGAATATTTGGGTGAAGCATGCAGCTTCTGAAGCAAGACTTAGCCTGCTTGAAATCCCAGCCCTGCAACTTCCTAGCTCTGACTTTGGGTTTGTTATGCAACCTCTGTCTGCCTTGGTTTCTTCTATGCCTACCCAGGGTTGTTGGGAGGCTAAATGACTTACTGCATGAAAAGCACTTAAAACAGTGCTTGGTTCTAGGCAAGCACTTGGTAAATGTTAACTAACATTATGATAGTCATCCTCGTTTTGCAGAATGAGGTTTAGAGAGGTGAAGTGACTGGCCCAAGGTCACCCAGCTAGAAAGCAGCAGAGGTGGGTCATCCCACTGCCACTTCCTTCCTAGGGGGAAGAAGGACAGAATATAGATTACAGTGACTTTAACAAAAAGTCAATTGACCTTGAAGTTCTAGGGCCTTCAGCCCATCCACCTTCAGAATGTGTGTTTTGGGACTCACACTTAGCTGACAAGTTCAAGTCAGCCTTTCAAGGCTGGAGGCCAGGCTGGCAGGGAGAAAGTTTCTTGAGTATTTGACAGCCTTGTCGTCAACCCAGTCCTTGAGTTGTGCCATGCACGCTCATCTGTCAATGCACTACTGTCATTTTCCATACATCTTTGTGTATCAAGTCCTGCCTTTCAGGCTGGGTGATTCTGAGCAAGTTCCCTTAACCTCTGAGCACCTCTCATATCCCTTCCCATGTTGATTCTGCCTCCAATTATATCTAGTTTGTCATCAACTCACCACCTCAACCAGCGGGTCAGAGGGCCTGTTTTGATGGTTTGGGCTGAGGCCCAAGGACTAGGATTTTTAAAAAGCTCTTTGGGATGGTCCATATTATGTTCACCTACTGCTAAGAATCACTGTCCATCTCTGTTACTTTTGCCCTAGTCCAGGCCAACAGGCCACCACAACTGCAGTAGATTCCTAACTGGCTGCCCTGCCTCTCTGGTCTTCTCAGATGAAAGCTTAGGACAGTCTTCTGCCCCTCCAAGTGGCATAGAAGGCCCTGGAGGATCTGAGCCCTGCCTGTGCCTTTGGTCTCAAATTCAGGCTACTCTGGTCTCCCTTTCTTTGTGTTATGAACTTCTCTGTGATGCCTCCCCTTCCCCTGCCTTGGTGCCCATGTTTTGCTCTTTTTCCAGTCCTGGAATGCCCTCCATCCTACCAGAGCAGTTCCTGTTTAGCCTTGATGATGCATCTCTAGGGTCTAACTTATACCCTGAAGGACTCAGGGCCTGGTCTTTGTGCGTCTACATCCTTATACTGGGTTCTTGTGAACTTGACCTCACTAGAATGTGAGTTGAGGGTAAGGATCACACCTTGTCCATCCATGTGTCTGTCACATGGTATGTTCTCTATATATTTTTTTATTATTTATTTTTTGTAGAGACAGAGTCTCACTCTATCACCCTCAGTAGAGTGCTATGGAGTCACAACTCACAGCCACCTCTAGCTCCTGGGCCCAGGCTATCTCTTGCCTCAGCCTCCCGGGTAGCTGGGATCATAGGTGCCTGCCACAACACCCGGCCATTTTTTGATGCAGTTTGGCCAGGGCCGGGTTTGAACCCTCCACCCTCTGTACATGGGGCCGGCGCCCCACTCGCTGAGCCACAGGCATCACCCTGTTCTATTTTTTTTTTTTTTTGAGACAGAGACTCAGTTGCCCAGGGTAGAATGCTGTATCAACATAGCTCACAGCAACCTCAAACTGTTGGACTTAAGTGATCCCCTTGCCTCAGCCTCCAGAGTAGCTGGTACTACAGGCCCCGGCCATAACGCCCAGCTAGTTTTTCTGTTTTTAGTAGAGATGAGTCTCACTCTTGCTCAGGCTGGTCTTGAATTTCTGAGCTCAAGCCAATCCACCCACCTCAACCTCCCAAGGTGCTAGGATTATGGCGTGGCCTTGCGCCTGGCACACATGATGTGTTCTTGATGAACTTGTGGGATGAGTGGCGTCGTCATCGTGCTTCTATGACTTAGGCTGATGGTGTTCCCACAAGACATCTCTAAGAGCTACATGAGAGGTACTTCAGAAGGACTTGTCGAATAATTATTATCCATTTCAAACCCAAAAAAGTCCACATCCACTTTGATGTCTCCATTATAAATTTTCTTTAAGGGTACTGATTAACACAGGAAACAGGTTTAATTCATGGAATTGTGCATATGGTCAGTTAGACTGTGGCGTGTTCATTTCCTTATCTAGAATACCATAAACAAGATCACTTTGTAATGCTCTGTGACTATGGTTCTCTACCATGAGCTGATATATAGAGTTATAGATAATGCTGTGCACAATTTTACATGGTTACTGAGCATCAGTAAAAATTATAAAAAACCCATTTATAATAAAAGTGAGGATGTGCTAAGACTCGCTGTTATTGGACATTGTTTTCTGTAAAAGTGACAAGACTTACTAGTCATTTACTGAACTCTATGGCACTGATGTATAATGGATTCATTTCCAGACCTTTGGCCACAGAAGTATCCTGGACTCTGCCCTAGACAGCAACCTGTTCACTGGGCTCCCCGTGTTTTTAACCAACTTCTGGGTTTCTACAATCCTGAGCTCTGTTGAGAATTCTGTTCTTGAAATTCTTCTAGCTAAACTCCCACCCCCCCAAAAGAGGATGTTTCAGGAACACATTATGCTCTGAATCAGCAAAAACTTGATAAATGGCTTAACATTTTTTTTTACAAGAAGTAACTTCTCTTGGTAAGGAGTGAATAATAAATCCAGATCAAATGATCTCATTCATCTGTCAGTGCCCCGCGGGAGAGAACAAAACAGTGGGGCCGCTCTCTCCACTGAGGAGAGCCGACTTCCTGGTTGCGCCCTGCCTAAAAGTCTTGTGGACTCCACGAACCTTGTTGAATATTTGCACCCAATGCTAATGTTCTCAGAGGAAAGCACATTCAAGCCAATGAATGGCTTGTGGTTTGGTTTACACTTCGCGCATTTGTGCAATAAGGCCTGGAACCTTGGGCTGTCTGTGGAATCCGGTGTGAGACTGAGCTGGCGTGCCTTTGCACGTACTGTTCCCTTTCTGCAACACTCGTTTTGTCTTGTCAGCTTGGTGAACTCTTGGGCATGCGACAAAACCTTATTCCCATCCATTATCACTTTCTCAGAAACCTCCTCTGGCTCTCAGGTGGGTTCCAGTATTCTCTTTGGTTTCCCAATGCTCCTGTGCACACCTCTGTGATGGTTTAGCACTTGCCACTCCACTTTGTCAGCTTAAATGTCTATTTTCCATCGCATGCAAGCCCCCAGGAGCAGGGACTGTGTTTTATCTTATCTTTGTATCCCTAGTGCTTTGCACAGAGCCTGAGATGATGCAGGTACTTAAAGAAACTTTGATGAATGACTGAGTGATGAACAAATGAAAATATAAATGTGTGGAACCTTGCAGAGAAGAGGAAGTCATCCATCTCTACTTGTCAGTGGAAGTGACCTTGAGCTTTTTTTTTTTTTTTTTTGAGACAGTCTCACTCTGTCACCTGTGTAGAGTGCCTTGGCATCATAGCTCACAGCAACCGTAAACTCTTGGGCTCAAGTGATCCTTTTGCCTCAGCCTCCCAAATACCTGGGACTGCAGGTACCTGCCACAATGTCCAGGCTATTTTTAGGGACGGGGTATCACTCTTGCCCAAGCTGGTCTCGAACTCCTGAGCTCAAGCAATCCACCCGCCTTGGCCTCCCAGACTGCTAGGATTATATGTGTGAGCCACTGGGTCTGGCCTTCTTAAACTCCTTTTTAAAACCAATAGATTAGCACTGACCGAAGGAATGCAAAGTGAACCGGAATTCATGGATCTGTTTGTGACTGTTAAACATGCCATTTCCCTTCCTTCTTCAACGAAAATAGGTGGATGACCAAGTCTGCTGAAAAGTGAAAGCTAAAATAAACTCCCACTTTGAGATCTTTGGCTGATTGGTTACTAAAAGACCAAAGTGCTGAGTTAGGAACCTTATTATGCTCATCTTCTAAAACAGCCAACCAAGGCACCAAGGAGATGAAGTGGCTTCCTTTTATACAGAGAATACAGCCAGACTTCCTCACTCTACCCACTAAATGATACTCCATGGCTCTCGGATTATCAAGTGCTCTTTTTAGGAACATTTGAGGTCAAATCATTTCCACCAGTGTCTTGCCTCCAGCAAGGATACTGTAGTCTCAGCCACCAGCCCCATTTAAGCATTTAAATTCCATCTGCTGAGTAATCTCCATACTCAGTCATCTCAGGAAAAGCTCTAATTTCAAGAGGGCAAGTACAAGGAAACTGCCTTACACCAGCATGCCCTACCCATGGAGCTGTGGCGCTTTTAATTCTTGCTGCTTCCCTCAAGACAAGAAATCCAGTCCAGCAGGGAGTCCCTCTGGGAATAGCCAAGCCGCTCATGTGTCTGGTCAGTGGTAAAGGGAACGTGGATGAGCAGGAGTGTGAGGAGTCTCCCAGGACACGGGGTCCACAAGTCAGATCCCCAGATGCCCTGGGAGACAGGGTGTGTGGCTCTGATGCCCTGGCCCCTGGGTTTGCGCTCCTGGGGCAATAGCCATGTTCTCTGACGCTTCAGCTTAAGCATGTCCCCATGGACTTGTAAGTTTCCTCCAACTCAGGTCTAGGCTGACATTTACCAGGGAGGATAGAGTTTGGGGCGTGGAGGATGTCGAGTGAGAACCAATAGTGATACCACCTGCAGAGCCTCCCAGAGCAAGCCACCAAGGACAGAATTCACAGATCGAGGAGGCCCCAAGTGCTCTGAGAGGAGTGGTCCTAGTCTTCAGGAGACCAGGTGATCCTTCCCCTACTCTCGAGCTCAGTCCTCATGTCCCCACTTTACTGCCTTCCTAGGATCTGTCCAGTCCCTTGCTGAAGTGTGCTGAGGGTGTGCTCAGAGCTGGGGGTCCAGGGGAGCAGATGAGGGGGTGTTCACTTGCATAGGGCATCCTGATTACTGAATATGGCACTTGAGATGGGCTGGAACATAGAAGTTCCAGCCACCAGTCCCAGGAGCAGATGTAACTCTCCTGATTGACTTTCAAAAACATTATTGGGTTGGTCAAGGGTGAGCAGAAATAGGGCCACAATCCCCGTGGGCCTTCCCAAGAACTATGTCCAGGGCTCAGGCAGAATTTCTGGGCATAAACCAGTATGCACTGTTAGTTCTGCAGGGAGGAAAATCAAAACCAGCCCTCCCGTCCCCTCTTCTTTCCCAAACCACCAAAAACATTACCTTCTCACAAATAACCCTTCAGCTTATGTAGTCACCTCTGACTCAGTTTTAAGTGAAAACATGAATTAGGCAAACTAATCAATTTGACAACTGTTGAGATCAGGGCTTTCTCAGAGTGCAGTGGAAATGGCTTCTTTACTTGAAGTCTGCTAAGATGTCACTGAAAATATTGAGGAACAGGTGAGCATGGTGATCCCTGAAGACCAATGTGGGTCGGAAACGAATGGATTTGTCGCCGCAGCCCCCCAACACCACACCTGAAAGAAGAGACAGAGGGAGGTTAGAATGGGCTCTCGGGCAGTGATGCCCACCGGTACCTCATCCATCCCACACCGCTTCTCCAGCTGCCCCCCCTTTCCTTCCACCCTCTAGCCTTGGTTTCCTTCCCACCTACATTCTGTCATTCTCTTCCTTTTTTCTTCCCCTCCCTAACTTTGCTCTGATTTCCCTGAACCAGGTGTGGTGTTAGACAAATCCTGAGATAAATTCCTTGCCTTGCAGAAACTCAATGGAGGCGGAGGTTGGGGGGTGGGGGGGCGGGGGCCGAAGAGAAAAATGGGTAAACAGATAAATCACAAAAGCACAGGTTAAGTCCGAAGCAAGTGGGAGGGGCCGAGCTGTCACTGAAGAGGGTCAGTCCCTGCTTGTTTTAAGGGTGACTTCCCCCCTTTACAGTGGGGCATTGTCCTTCTCAAGTTTGTTTGGATCTCTGAGGCTAATTATCCTGTCCTTCGGGGCACCCCAAGGATTCTGTAAGGTGGTGCAAGAAAGAAAAAGACCTGACATGCTGCTCGACACAGAATAGGTTCTGTGATCTCACAGCGGTGTCCCTGCCACTCAGTCCTTCAGTGGCTGTCCGCACTTCCTAGGTATGTTTGGAGTATGGAGCCGACCCACAGCCCAGCATGATGTGAGCCAGGTCTTCCCTCCCGCACCTCCAGTCCCTCCCATCGGTCTGCCCCACCACCCTCCGTTCTCTTCCTTCCTCCATAAGCTCTACCCTGCCTCAGGTAATTGCATGAACCCTTCCCTCTGCCCAGAATGTTCTTCCTCACCGTCACCTGGCCAAACTCTGTTCCTTTACTTACACTAAAATGCCACCTCTGGACCCGGAGAGATGGGTCATACCCGTAATCCCAGCACTTGGGAGGCTGAGGTGGGTGGATTGCCTGAGCTCACAGGTTCAAGACCAGCATGAGCTGGAGCAAGACCTTGTTTCTAAAAATAGCCAGGTGTTGTGGGGGGCGCCTGAAGTCCCAGCTACTCGGGAGACTGAGGCAAGAGAATGGCTTGAGCCCAAGAGTTGGAGGTTGCTGTGAGACATGACGCCACAGTACTCTATCAAGGGTGACAAAGTGAGACTCTGTCTCCAAAAATGAAATGAAATGAAATAAAAAGAAATGAAATAAAATAAAATAAAATAAAACTGCTCCTTCCCCAAGGAAGCTTTCCCTGATTCCTGACCTCAGAACTTTCCTCAGCTATTTGCTCTGTCTCCTTTCCTCCTTCCTGGGACTCAGGATCACAATGGATTATCTGTGGAATTCTGGATTTAATGTTGCCCCTTCCCACTAGACTTCAGGCTTCCTGGAGGAAGGGGACCAATGATCTTTTCAGCACTGTGACTCTCCCAGTATACGTAAAACTTGGTGAATGCTTGTTGAATCAATAAATGGTTAAAGACACTACACGAACTTTATCTTCTTTTGAGAAAAACCATTCAGGCTGTTTTTAGGCCCATGTGCTACCTGCCCCCCACCCTGCAGGACCTGGTGCTATTTTTCATGCACAGCAGGTGATGTTGGATGCTAATGTGGGTCAGCATCCATTCCTGCCCCCTCACCTTTGTTTCTGGCCATTAAGATGAGCTTATTACGTATGGATTCGTCTGGAGTGTCGAAGGAGCAAAAGGTGCCTCTGCCTCTCACTCTGCTGATGAAGTGGGGGTACCGGGCCTGCACCAGGGGAGACAAGATAACTGAGCATCAGTAGGAGGAAGAGGGAGAGTGTTTGGGAGGCTTCTCAAGGGAGGAATCCCGAACTTGATGCCAAAAGATAACCAAGAGTTCAGGAACTGGGAATGAAATTAGGGTGGAGGGAGGGGAAGGCATTCTCTATAGAGGGCACAAAGCTTGCTCTGGGGTCTGCGGGGAGCTGCTGTGAGGTGGGAGCCCCTGGGGTGCCGGGCCGGGAGGGGGGTACCTGCAGGTCCAGCAGCCCTGTGAGCAGGACCTTCCCGGCGTGTGCCGCATTACTCAGCAGGTCTTCCCTCTTGATGACATTGATGACCTCGGCCAGCAGTAGGTTCTTGGATGGGTCCCCCAGCCAGGTGTTGAAGATCCGGTATGGCTAGAATGAGGAAGGGGTGTTGGGAGGGTTCACAGGAAGGCATACCCTGAAGGGACCACTTTTCTTGGACGGGCCTTCTCTTGAAGAGGAGAGAAACTAACCCAGTGAGCATCCACCAAGGGCTAGGAGGAGGACACATCTCATCTCACTGTATTCTTAACAGCAACAGCCCTATAGGAGGCACTGCTATTAGGGAGACCACATGGTCCCGTACTCTGTCTGGGAAATCCCTCGGTCCCGGGGAAGCCGAGACAGCTGACCCTCTAACTACGATCTTCATTTGACACAGGATGAAGCTGCCTGATCACCCCAGGGCAGACAGGGCTCTTTGGTGGTGGAGTTGGGACTGAATCCCTAATAGTCTGACCATCAAAGCTCACCCACTCTGCCCTCCATGAATTATTCAGGATGGCAAGTGTGGCCACCTAAAACACCCTGCCTAGCTTCCCTCATGGGTAGGAATGGTCATGTGACAAGCACTTAGTCAGTATTGAAAATGGAAGTGTTATGTGAGATTTGTTGGAAAGGCTGCTAATGATGAGAAGGGGGCCACTTATCCTTCCTGTCTACAGGTAAGGAATCCTCCAGGATAGAATTGAGATGTGGGGTAGCACCTGTGGCTCAAAGGATTAGGGTGCAAGCCCCATATGCCGGAGGTGGTGGGTTCAAACCCAGCCCCGGCCAAAAACTGCAAAAAAAAAAAAAAAATTGAGATGTGATGGCTGGAGCTCCAATAGCCATTTTGGGCTATGGGGCCACCTCAAGGGTAGAAACTACCTGTAGAAATGGTGGGAAGAGGGATCTTTGGCCCTTCATGTCTGTGTGTACCTGTATATTTGTGGATCTGCATATAAGCAGGGCAGTCAACAGTGTAGTGGTTAAGGGCATGGGCTTGGCTTTGTCACTTGAAGGCTACATGACCTTGGACAACTTATTTAACCTCTCTGATTCCTCATTAGTAAAATAGGGTTGCTTTTTTTTTTTCCAGTTAGATTATTGGGAGAATTACGAGTACACGAGAAGTACTTGGAACTGGGTGAGGCAGAAAGCAAATGCCCAGTCCCTGGCACCCACAATGTTACTGTGTGTGCAGAAACAGGGAAAGGGGTGGCTGCTGCAGAGCTGGCCTTGTGGAGGGAGGTGGGGTACTTCTCATGGGCTGATTAAACTGATAAGAACACAACCTTAGAAAACCTCAGTGACACATTCAGTGTGCACCCAGCTCCTCATTGTGAGAAAGGGACACGCCTTTCCCTGACTTGGATGTGGAGAGAAAGCCCCACCACTTACGGCGTTGGGCCTTAACTCTTCCTTGTGGAAGAAGCCGCCAGTCATCATCTTCTTGCTGAAGGTCATCACATCTGCTGGGTCGTCTAAGCCCCAGTGCTCATGAGCCCAGAACTTGCCAGTACAGCCCCCTCCAGTCTGGACCTCATCCACCAAGAAGGCACAGCCATGCTGCAGATGGAGAGAGGGGAGAAATAAACACCCGCAGGAGGCTGGCACCCACCCCACCCACCCCCCCGTGAACCCCCAGACCCAGCCTACCAACTGCCAAACCTCAAGTCCAGCCCCAAGATTTTGGGTTATGGCAAAACAAAGCAAAGCTCTTAAGCAGAGCACCTCCAGCCAGAGCGCTCTCTGAGTGTTTCCTAAAACTGCTGAACTGGAGGCTCGGCGCCTGTGGCTCAACGGGCTAAGGCGCCAGCCACGTACACCTGAGCTGGCAAGTTCAAATCCAGCCCCGGCCCGCCAAACAACAATGACGGCTGCAACCCAAAAATGGCCAGGCGTTGTGGCGGGCGCCTGTAGTCCCAGCTACTTGGGAGGCAGAGGCAGGATACTCGCTTGAGCCCATGAATTGGAGGTTTGTATGAGCTGTAATGCCATGGCACTCTCTCCAGGGTGACAGCTTGAGGCTCTGTCTCAAAAAAAAAAAAAAACAAAAACAAAAAACTGCTGAACTGGAACAAAAAACCCAGAACATCAACTACTCCCTGCCCTAGACCAGAGCAGTACTTCATCTGTCCCCAGTCCTGGGTCTTGACCTTGCCAGAAGGAAATGTGTCCAACAGTGGGGCCTAGACTGTTGCCCACTTCAGCTGCCACCTCCTGCTCATCACCTGGGCTAGTCCTGGCTCTGTGTTTGCGGTTAAGTCAACTCATGCCCTACACGTTTTATCTGTGAATTTACTAGTTTGATGTGCTAGTTATATATGCAAAACACATTAAAATAAACACATAAGATTAGCATAAAATTTATTCATTTTGCATCCCATTTAGTTGACTATGGATAACACTGGGCTGAAGGATGACATGGAGTTTCTAGAAAGACAAAGAGGGTGGCAGAAGGCTTCCCAAGAATCTCACGATTCGGAAAATACCACGCTAACATGAGTTGGAGGATGATTTTGCAATAAGATTATATTAAAAATAATAGAAATCGGAACAGAAAGCTGTACCCCTATAGCTGTACCACATAGCCAAGATGTGGCATCAACTAAGCCCATCAACAGATGAATGGATAAAAATAATATAATGTATATATACATGACAGAATACTATTTGGCTATAAAAAAGAGGAATGAAATCCTTTCATTTGCAACAATATGGGTGGCACTGGAGGACATTATATTAAGTGAAATAAGCCAGGCACACAAAGATAAATGTCACATGTTCTAACTCACATGTAGGAGCTAAAAAAAAAAAAAAAAAATTGATGTTATGGAGACAGAGACTAGAATTGTGGTTACCAGAGACTGGGGACCGTAGGAGCAGAGGAGGACAGAAAGGGGTTGGTTAATGTATGCAAAAATACAGCTAGATGAAAGGAATAAAATCTGATGTTTAGGAGCACAATAAGGTGACATAGGTCCCAAAATATATCTATTTCAAAATAGCTCGAGGAGTAGATTTGGAAAGTTCTCCACCACAAAGAAATGACAACTGTTTGAGGTGATGGACATCTCAGCTACTACGGTTGGACCATCACACACTGTGTCCTTGTGTCACAACACCATGTACACCCCATAAACTCATACAGTTATTACGTACCCATTAAAGGTAGAGGAAAAAAGATTGCAGGGAAGAATCCCCAACCTCCCCACCAGTGATGCTGACAGCCTCTGCATGTCTGTGAGTGAACGAGGGCTCCAGAGCAGAAGTGGGGCTATAACTCTCTGCTCAGGGACCAACCCTGAGCCCCCGCGGCCCTGCATGCCCTTGACCCGGCCCACTGACCTTCCTGGAGATGTCTCGCAGCTTGCGGAAGAAGTCGTCGGATGCGTGGTTGTCTCCTCCCTCCGACTGGATGGGCTCCACGATGATGCCGGCCACTGTCTTCTTCTTCTTCCGATACTTCACGATGAGATCTTCCACCTGGATTCCAAAGGGGAGGAGACAATTGCTTGCAGAGGCTCTTGACCAGTATCTGTAGGTGGGCGTCTTGAAGTGTTACTGAAAATGTGGGGTGTCTTTTTCCAAAGAGGCTCATGCTCAATTGCCCAGGACGGAGTGCAACTGTAGCTCACTGCAGCCTCAAACCCGTGGGCCTGCTTAATTTTTTTAAGACTTTCTGTAGAGACCGAGCTCACCATGTCGTCCAGGCTGGTCTCAGACCCCTGGCCTTAAGTGATCCTCCCACCTCAGCTTCCCCAAGGGGTGATGCTGAGGTGGGCATCACTCCTGTGATGAGTGAGGCATCTGTTGGGAGCCACGCGTGGATGGGAATGTATCCTGATGGCATGGGTGCTAGCATCTGTGGGGATACAAACAATTCACAGGGCAGGTTATTTGGCCTTCAGAAGCCTCACTCCTCACTTTGCTGATCTGTAACACGGGCACACTGACAGAATCTACCTCCCAGGGTCATGGAGAGGGCTGAATGAGATAATAGGCTTATAGCATACTGTCCAGCGTACAGAGGAGAGTGGCTGCTACTATTACTGTTACCAGTGCTGTATTATTATTGTTGCTATTGTTATATGTTATCATTGGTATAAGAGTCCCCATTGGACAGAATCTGAGCTATATCCTCATCTAAAAAACTGTTAGAGGTAGGCTAGGTGGTGGCTCGTGCCTGTAATCCCAGTACTCTGGGAGGCTGAGGCTCAAGATTGCTTGAGTTCAGGAGATTGAGACCAGCCTGAGCAAGAGTGAGACCTCCATCTCTATAAAAAAGAGAAAAACTAGCCAGGTTTGGTGGCAGGCGCCTGTAGTCTCAGCTACCGTGATCCTCCTGAGGCAGGAGGATTGCTTGAACCCAAGAGTTTGAAGTTGCTGTGAGCAACAGGTGTGGTGGCTCCTGCCTGTAATCTTAGCCATGACCTTCTACTCAGGGCGACAGCGTAAGACTCTGCCTCCAAAACATAAAGACAAACGACTGTCCCATAGTGACAGAAATCCAATAAGTGGTTGCACAGAGTGGGGGTGGGGTAGGGTAAGGATGTACTGACACCTCAGATTAACCAGAGGCAAATTTCCAAGATGATAAGATAACCTTGGCAGGTATGGGGTACTTATTTTTCAAAACTTACTGAATTGGATACTTAAATAGCTGCATTTCAGGGCATGTAAATTATACACTGAAGTTGATTTTTTTTTTTTTGAGACAGAACCTCAAGCTGTTGCCCTGGGTAGAGTGCCATGGCATCACAGCTCACAGCAACATCCAGCTCCTGGGCTTAAGCAATTCTCTTGCCTCCGCCTCCCAAGTAGCTGGGACTACAGGCGCTCACCACAATACCTGGCTATTTTTTGGTTGTAGTTGTCATTGTTGTTTGGGGGGCCTGGGCTGGATTCGAACCCGCCAGTTCTGGCGCCTTAGCCACTTGACCTACAAGGCGCTGAGCCTGAAGTTGATTTTTTTTTTCCTGCAGTTCAGCCACCGAGGCCGGGTTTGAACCCTCCCACCTTTGATATATGGGGCCGGTGCCCTACTCGCTGAGCCATAGGCGCCGCCCCTGAAGTTGATTTTTAAAGATTCAGCTATTGACAAGGTAGTAAATTTACAAGGCCTCTGGTTGTCCCTAAGTTGTTATATTTCTCGAACTCTTGTTCTAAAGTGTGTGCCATTTTTTAGATAATGAAAGAGTAGTAATTGTGATATATCATTATTATAATAATAATGTTTACTAATTATTCATCATTAGTAATTGTGATATATCATTACTATAATAGTTTACTAATTAGTCATCATTAGTAATTGTGATATGTCATTATTATGATAGTTTACTAATTATTCATTCATCCCCAAAGCATACTCCTACGTAGCCTAACAAGTGAAATCTTTCCTTATACACAACTAAGAAAAAGCCTTCTGTTTGGGTGACGTGGTTTTGGCCTTGGTCTCCACCAGTCACCTCGTGGAAGCTCCAAGACACATTTCTTTCAGAGCATCCTTGGTACTTAGTGGTTACTTTCTCCCTTATGTGTTCCAAGCTGTCTCTCCTAATGCCCTGTTCTCCCTAACACTGCTGCTGTGAACCACACGAGGCTCTGGGCACTTGGAATGCAACTCAGTCGTCCTGGTTGTGTGAAAGACACACAGTCATTTGGAGACTGAATACAAAAATAAAGATGTAAAAGATCTCATCAATAATTTAAAAATAGGCCAGGTGCAGTGGCTCCTGCCTATAATCTTAGAATTCTGAGAGGCCAAGGCGGGAAGATCCCTTGAGCTCAGAAATTTGATCCAGTCAACCAAGAGTGAGACCCCCATCTCTACTAAAAACAGAAAAATTAGCTGGGCATAGTGGTGGGTGCCTGTAGTCTCAGCACTTGGGAGGTTGAGGCAGGAGGATCATTTGAGCCCAGGAGTTTGAGGTACTGTGAGCTATGATGCCACCGCACGCTAAACAGAGTGCAACAGAGTAAGACTCTGCCTGAAAAAGAAAAAGTTAAGGGCGGCTCCTGTGGCGCAGCGAGTAGGGCGCAGGCCCCATATACCGAAGGTGGCGGGTTCAAGCCCGGCCTCGGCCGAACTGCAAAACAAAAAAATAGCCGGGCGCTGTGGCGGGCGCCTGTAGTCCCAGCTACTAGGGAGGCTGAGGCAAGAGAATCACTTAGGCCCAAGAGCTGGAGGTTGCTGTGAGCAGTGTGACGCCATGGCACTCTACCCAGGGCGATAAAGTGAGACTCTGTCTCTACCAAAAAAAAAAAAAAAAAATCTTGAATTAACTCTGTGACTACAGAGCACTCAGAAACGAAATGTGCCGATTGAGGTGTGCGGTGATCGCAGCAACTGGTATCATAAATAGTCAGATTTTGGACATTTTTTGCGTTCTTACTAATCAAAATAATTCACCCAAGTTGCTTTCTGTTACAGTATTTTTGTTTGTTTGTTTACAGAATCTCACTTTGTCACCCTTGGTAGAGTGCTGTGGTGTCACGGCTCTCAGCAACCTCCAGCCCTTAGGGTTAGTCAATCCTCTTACCTCAGCCTCCCATGTAGCTGGGACTACAGGCGCCCACCACAATTACTGGGTGCCTGTAGTCGGGAGGCTGAGGCAAGAGGATCGCCTAAGCCCAAGAGCTGGAGGTTGCGGTGAGCTGTAATGCAACGGCACTGTACTGAGGGTGATAAAGTGAGACTCTGTCTCTAAAAAATAAAGTCAAATAAAAAAGTTTAAGACCACTGGACAGCACCTGTGGCTCAGTCAGTAAGGCACCCATATACTGAGGGTAGTGGGTTCAAACCCAGCCACAGCCAAACTGCAACTGCAAAAAAATAGCCAGGCGTTGTTGCAGGCACCTGTGGTCCCAGCTACTTGGGAGGCTGAGGCAAGAGAATCTACTAAGTCCAGGTGTTCGAGGTTGCTGTGAGTTGTGTGATGCAACGGCACTCTATGGAGGGTGATAGAGTGAGACCCATTCTCTACTAAAAATAGGAAAAAAACGGCTCGGCACCTGTGGCTCAACTGGCTAAGGTGCCAGCCACGTACACCTGAGTTTGCGGGTTCAAATCCAGCCCCGGCCCGCCAAACAATGATGGCTGCAACCAAAAAATGGCCGGGCGTTGTGGTGGGCGCTGTAGTCCCAGCTACTTGGGAGGCAGAAGCAGGAGACTCGCTTGAGCCCAGGAATTGGAGGTTGCTGTGAGCTGTGATGCCATTGCACTCTATCCAGGGTAACAGTTTAAGGCTCTGTCTCAAAAAAATAAATAAAATAAAATAAATAAAAATATAAAAAACTAGCTGGGTGTCATGGGAGTACCTGTACTCCCAGCTGCTTTGGTGGGCTGAAGAAAGAGGATCACTAAAACCTAAGAGTTTGAGATTGCTGTGAGCTATGATAGAAATAGCTCTCTACAGAGATTGGCAAAGTGAGACTCTGTCTCAATTAAAAAATAAACAGCTCTTCTGTGGCACCTCAAAGACATTCAGATACTTCAGGATAAAGCTGAATATCTCCTTCCCAGCCACTGGCTGCCAGAAACTCATTGAAGTAGACAATGAATGCAAACTTTGTACTTTATATGAGAGGCGCATGGCCACAGAAGTTGCTGTTGATGCACTAGGTGAAGAATGGAAGGGTTATGTGATCTGAATCAGTGGTGGAAATGACAGGGGTCATTTGGGTCTAGGTTTGCCCATGAAGGCAGGGGGTCTTGACCCATGGCCAGGTCCACCTATTGCTGAGTAAGGGGCATTCCTGTTGTAGACCAAGGAGACCTGGAGAAAGGAAGCGCAAATCTGTCCAGGGTTGCATTGTGGATACCAATCTGAGCATTCTCAACTTGGTTATTGTAAAAAAAGGAGAGAAGGATATCCGTGGACTGACTGACACTATGGTACTTCCGGCATCTGGGGCCCAAAAGAGCTAGCAGAATCCGTAAACTTTTCAGTCTGTCTAAAGATATGATGATGTTCGCCAAAACATTGTGAGAAAGCCCTTAAACAAAGATGGTAAGAAACCTAGGACCAAAGCTCCCAAGATTCACCGTCTTGTAACTCCACGTGTCTTGCAACATAAACGCCGGTGTATTGCTCTGAACAAACAGCATACTAAGAAAAATAAGGAAGAGGCTGCTGAATATGCTAAACTTTTTTTTTTTTTTTTTTTTTTTAAGACAGAGCCTCAAGCTGTCACCCTGGATAGAGTGCTGTAGCATCACAGCTCACAACAACCTCCCAATTCCTGGGTTCAAGCGAGTCTCTTGCCTCTGCCTCCCAAGTAGCTGGGACTACAGGCTCCTGCCACAACGCCTGGCCATTTTTTGGTTGCAGCCATCATTGTTGTTTGGCAGGACCGGGCTGGATTCGAACCCGCCAGCTCAGGTGTACATGGCTGGCGCCTTAGCCCATTGAGCCACAGGCGCCAAGCTGCATATGCTAAACTTTTAGCCAAGAGAATGAAGGAAACCAAAGAAAAGCTCCAGGAACAGATTGCCAAGAGACGCAGGCTGTCCTCTCTGAGAGCTTCCACATCTAAGTCTGAATCCAGTCAAAAATAAATAAATTTTAAAGCCCAACCAGTATCCTTGATTTTGAATTATTTATCATGGAGAGCATTTATCTTAAATAATGCTAGCCCAAGATCTTTTGCATTATAGCCTGAAGTATCATTTCCTTAATTTGATTCTATTCAACTTTGATGTTGCCCTTTTACTGAATGCATACATTTCAGAGATCTCTTAACTGTGGGTATGTGCTTGCAAAACAGCCATGTTGTTTAGAAAATGGTTTTTTGGGGGGGTGGGGGGAGACAGAGCCTTAAGCTGTCACCTTGGATAGAGTGCTGTGGCATCACAGCTCATAAGCAACCTCCAATTCCTGGCTCCAGCGAGTCTCCTGCCTCTGCTTCCCAAGTAACTGGGACTTCAGGCGCCCGCCACAACACCCGGCTATTTTTTGGTTGCAACTATCATTGTTGTTTGGCTGGCCCAGGCTGGATACGAACCCGCCAGCTCAGGTGTATGTGGCTGGCGCCTTAGCCCGTTGAGCCACAGGCACTGAGCCTAGAAAATGTTTTAATTGCTTGCTTCAATAGCAAATGATTTCAGAAGGCAGATAGATAGTTGACTTAGATTGTGTATGTTTAAATATGTCGACTTTTTTGTCTTGACATAGCCTAAATTGTAGCTGATTATTTCTTATAACATTTTCTAAAAATAATAAAAATTTGTGGCATTTATTGAAAATTGTAGTAACCTGGTTTCTTGTACCCTCAATGAATCCCCAACAATAAAAAAAAGAAAATTATAAGTTTTAGGACTTCAATTTTGTTTTTAGGCACAGCATCAATATTTTACTAATTATTTTCCTTAGATTCATTTATCACTAAATTGTCAGGGTTATTCTCACATTATTTCCAAAATTATTTCATTTCATAAACATTTACTGAGTATTTACTATATGCTGGCCACTTGAGAGTTCAAAATGAATGGCAACAACCTTATCCTCAAGGATCTTACAGTCTTCTGACATCTTAAAATAATACTTGATTTGTCTAAAAATGAGAAATATTTTGTGTACATGCTTAGAGTTTTCTAGATGACTCAAGCTTAGTTCTTAAACTACTAAAACCTTTAAAGTAAAAATTCTTAAAAAATGTCTTGAACATTTTCTTCCTGAATTCTTCAGCTGAATAAAACAAACGACCTTAATCTTTTTCATTGCATTTATCATTAGAAGCGTCCATTATTTGGGGGATTCTTTTCAGTCTCTCAATGCTGCCCTCTTTTCTCTTATAGCTGTTTATGTGCACCGTTCCTTTAAATTTCCATCTGTATTGAAATATATTCCTCTTTTGTTTGGGACTAAAATCTTCATATGTCCAAACTTTTTAGAATTAGTCTTACTTAAGCAATACTGAGAAATAGCCTTGGAGTGAATAGGTTGACATAGTTTTTATCTCTTAAGTCTGAGTTTTTTTAATGTACAACTATAAGTGGATTCTCACTAATGTCTTTTCAGCCTCTGTTACCATCCTAAGGGTTTCATTGTGGTTCCAAACTAGTTTCTTTGAATTGCTATTGATAGTCTTGTTTAAAATCTACATAAAAGCTTAACTAAAGTATACTAAAATCAACAGAATTGTACACTTTAGGAGGATAAATTTTTTTAGCCGTCATTGTTTGGCGGGCCAGGCTGGATTCGAACCCACCAGCTCAGGAGTATGTGGTTGGCACCTTAGCCCGTTGAGCCACAGGTGCTGAGCCTACTTGAATGTTTAAATTTGAATAATTTGAATTTGTGTGGGGGGTGAGACAGAGTCTTGCTCTGCTACGCCAGATATTAAAGTGAAATGGCATAGCATTCATTTTCTTAGCTCATTGCAACCTCAAACTTCTGGTCCTGCGTCAGCCTCCTGTAACTGGGACTGTAATCACCTGGCTAATTTTTTTATTTTTAGTAGAAATGGGGTCTCCCGCTTGCTCAAGCTGGTCATGATCTTGACCTCAAGCAGTCCTCCTGTCTTGGCCTCTTTAGAGTGCTGAGAATACAGGCCTGAGCCATAGCACTTAGCCCAAATGTTTTTTATGTTATATGTAATTTTTCTTTTCTCTTTCTGTGACTTCTTCTATGCAGATTTTCAGTCTTTAAAACTTTTAATGATTCTTTATGATTTGTCCTTCTGGTGTTTAAAAAATGAGTAATTCTTTGGTGTGTAAGTTGTCAAATACTTTTTTTTTTAGGCTATGGAGTTATTAGTAGAGAAGGCAATCAGTAGTGCTTCTAGTCCTCAGAGCCCCGGGGATGCACTGAGAAGAGTTTTTGAGTGCATTTCTTCAGGGATTATTCTTAAAGGTAAGTCTTCCTTTTTTTTAATGAAGTAAAATGTTTACTTGTTTGATGGATGAATAAGAATTCTTCTTTAACAAATAGTGCTAATGCTTTTATCTCCTTGTGGTGATTGCTATAGGTAGTCCCGGACTCCTGGATCCTTGTGAAAAGGATCCCTTTGATACCTTGGCAACAATGACTGACCAGCAGCGTGAAGACATCACATCCAGTGCACAGGTACTAGTACTCCTAAGCCCCAAAGCTTTGTTGAGTTATTGTCCTTTCAGATAAAGTCACTATATAATCTTTTTTTTTTTTTTTTTTTTTGAGACAGAGTCTCAAGCTATTGCCTTGAGTAGAGTACCATGGCATCATAGCTCACAGCAACCTCCAACTCTTGGGCTCAAGTGATCCTCTTGCCTTAGTTTTTCTATTTTTCGTAGAGACAGGGTCTTGCTTTTACTCAGGCTGGTCTCAAACTTGTGAGCTCAAGCAATCCTCTTAGAGTGCTAGGATTACAGGTGTGAGCCACTGTGCCCAGCCTATAATGTGCTTTTTTTATTTTTTCTTTAGTAAGTACACCCTTAGAGAAGATATTTTGAAAATTTGCCTTTTATTAGATTATACTATAAAATCTTAAAATTTATTATTTATGTTGGGTGGCGCCTATGGCTCATCGAGTAGGGCGCTGGCCCCATATACCAAAGGTGTCGGATTTAAACTCAGCCTCGGCCGAACTGCAAAACAGAAAAATAGCTGGGCGTTGTAGCAGGCGCCTGTAATTTCAGCTACTCAGGAGGCTGAGGCAAGAGAATCACCTAAGCCCAGGAGTTGGAGGTTGCTGTGAGCTGTGTGATGCCACGGCACTCTACCAAGGGCAATAAAGTAAAACTCTTGTCTATACAAAGAAAAAAAAAATTATTACTTATGTAGTGTGTCTAATGTAAAAACACAGCAATATTTTCATTCTCATTGAATCTTGGTATTAAGGTATATAACAAGATCAGCAAAAACTCATATCCCCTTTGTTACACAGAAGGGATATGCAGTGGTGGTCATAGTCATTATTATATTTTATTTATTTATTTATTTTTTTTAGAGACAGAGTTTTACTTTGTCGTCTTCAGTAGAGTGCTGTGGCATCACAGCTCACAGCAACCTCCAGTTCTTGGGCTTAGGTGATAGTCATTATTATAATTTAGCTTCTCTTCCCACTGTCCCCTATAGTAAAAGTGGGAGCACCACAGTCCAGCTCCCTAGATTTATATACTAGCTCTCCTATCTTATCTATAAAATGCAAAATATAAGTAATATCTTGTCTCAAATAGGATTGTTGGGAAGGTTAATTGTTAGTATGTATAACTATATTAGCACCTCATGTATGGGAGGATTTAAATGTTAGCAAGTATCATTATTATAAATTATCAATCATACTAGAAGAGTAGTTACGAAAGAAAAAACATGTGAACTAGTGAATAAATGAGAAAATCAAGTTGCTATAGCTTTCCTCTTTTGATTCTAGAAATATACTGAGTAGGACAAAAAGGCAGACTATGAACAATAATAATCCACTCAAAGTAGTTGAAAATTGTTGGATTTAAGATCTCAATTTGTCTTTTCCAGCAAGGGTTTGGAAGACGTCAGGATTAATGTAAATTTTTATACCAGAAAGTGTTTTGAAGAAACAGCTATAGAACACTCTACCTCGGTAGAGTGCCGTGGCATCACACAGCTCACAACAACCTCCAACTCCTGGGCTTAGGCAATTCTCTTGCCTCAGCCTCCCAAGTAGCTAGGACGACAGGCACTTGCCACAACACCTGGCTATTTTTTGTTTTAGTTTGGCGAGGGCCAGGTTTGAATCCACCACACTCAGTATATGGGACCGGTGCCCTACTCAATAAGCCACAGGCGCCACCCCTTGCTGAGATTTTTTTTTTTTTTTTTTTTTGAGACAGAGCCTCAAGCTGTCACCCTGGGTAGAGTACTGTGGCATCACAGCTCACAGCAACCTCTAATTCCTGGGCTCAAGCGAGTCTCCTGCCTCCGCCTCCCAAGTAGCTGGGACAACAGGCGCCCGCCACAACGTCCGACCATTTTTTGGTTGCAGCCATCATTGTTGTTTGGCGGGCCTGGGCTGGATTCGAACCTGCCAGCTCAGGTGTACATGGCTGGCACCTTAGCCCATTGAGCCACAGGCGCAGAGCCTAGCTGAGATTTTTTTAATGTATAGTATCCAGAATGAGGAAGTAGACTTGCATACACATACACATTATTAGTGGATAGTTAAATTAATCAATATTAGTTTTTGGAATTCCATTTGTTGTTATTCACCAATTTTACATATTCAGTAGTTCCACTGCTTAAAATTTCAATAAGTTTGGCACATTCACATGAGTATAACTGCAGTTCCTAAATTATATCCTTTCTACCACATACTTAAAGAGGCTATCACCAGGCACTCTATTAAAGCAAGTATTTCTCTTTTTCTGGAATCTTTAAAAAGGCAAGTACCTCCCATTTTTCAACACCCTGCTTCTTTCCTTTTTTTTTTTTTTTTTTTTTGAGACAGCGTCTCGCTTTGTTACCTCCAGTAGAGTGCTCTGATGTCATAGCTCACAACAAACTCAGACTCCTGGGCCTCAGCCTCCCAAGTAGCTGGGATTACAGGTGCCCACCACAATAATGCCCAGCTATTTTTAGAGGCTCAGTCTCACTCTGGCTCAGGCTGGTCTTAAACTTGTGAGCTCAGGCGATCTCCCCGCCCTCCTCCTGGAGTGCGAAATGGTGAAATGTTGAAGAAGCATAGTTCTCTTTTTGTGAAGTTGGGAAAGTGAATGTCAGCGCACCCTGTGCCTGAGCTCTGAGCACTGAGTCCTATATACTTGGGCATCCAAAGAAAACATGGAGTGGGAAAATATGTGAACATGACCAAAGGAAGATTCACTCAGTGACAGAGACACTTTTCTTTTGATATATGTTGTTTCAGGATAGTTTTTTTGTTTGTTGTTGTTTTTGTTTGTTTGTTTTTGATAAACATAAATGTATTCAAAGAAATATTTTTTGACTTAATTTCAGAAAACAAAATAGCACACACCTAGAAAAGCCTGCAAATAAAATTGTCAGAATATATGGATTATCGCAGCATGCAACTAATTCATTGTTCTTTCATTAAGCATACTTTTTATATCGTTATATGGGGGTGGTAAACATGATTACTGTTTGGGGTTTTTTAATTAACTTTAAATTCTGACTCTTTTTGTTGCAGTTTGCATTGAGACTCCTTGCATTCCGCCAGATACACAAAGTTCTAGGCATGGATCCATTACCCCAAATGAGCCAACGTTTCAATATCCACAACAACAGGAAACGAAGAAGGGATAGTGATGGAGTGGATGGATTTGAAGCTGAGGGAAAAAAAGACAAAAAAGATTATGATAACTTTTAAAAAGTTTCTGTAAATCTTCAGTGTTAAAAACAACAGGTGCCCGTTGGCTGTTTTTCATTCATAATAATGTCTACTTTGAAAAATTTATCAAGAATTTTAAAGATTTCATGGAAGAACCAAGTTTTTCTATGACAATAAAAAGTT
>CAUYON010211571.1:0-10905 GCA_963573935.1 Arctocebus calabarensis
TGGCGGGCGCCTTTAGTCCCAGCTACTTGGGAGGCGGAGGCAAGAGACTCGCTTGAGCCCAGGAATTGGAGGTTGCTGTGAGCTGGGATGCCACAGCACTCTACCCAGGGTGACAGCTTGAGGCTCTGTCTCAAAAAAAAAAAAAAATTGAGTAGGATTTTCATCAAAGAGTAAAATTGAAAAGACTATTCCGAGTAATAAGAGCAGAAAACTAGAGATAGAAAGTATATGGTGAGTTTTGCAAATATCGAGAATCAGTTATAAAATGGTCATGTTACTAGAATTGGCAGAGAGAGAAATGCAGAGATGGTGCTTTTATTTGAGCATGCAGGGATGTGTGGAAAAAAAACTATTTGTTATCAAGTTATCGTTTTTTCCAAATGTATCTAGATTTTAATTTTTAGCAATGGAAACTCATTGCAGGAATTTCCAGTAAAGAAATGATATAATCTGATTAATGATTTAGGAAAAAATACCACTGGTAGCCATATCAAAGGTTAAGAAGGAGAGATAAAGTGAACTCAGGGCTTTCTGGCCTTGGCAATACCATCCACATTATTATGGGATTTTGTGATCTTTGCATATACCAGAACTCTTCTGACAACTTTGAGCTGCTCAAGCTTTTGGTAATGCTCTGTATGAGGCCTTGATAAAACTAGATATGACACCAGCTGTGTTCAATGTTTTATGTACTAGGGCAAACAAAGGCAATGGAATAGATGACTCAAAGATTTTAAATGAATGCCATTTCCAATTGGCATACTTAATCCTCCTATTCTTTGTTCCTCCCAATGACCAAAGACAAAATAGTTCAAACCCTCCCTAGCACCACTTCTCTGAGAGTGCTTGGTAATTGATGGGGGTGTCTTTGATTACTAGAAATCACAGCTGAATTTTAATGAACCGGGCTCAAGTATGCTAAGCTTCCTGAAACATGCGGGGCAAGCATTTACTAAAAACTACCATTGCAACTATCCCACTCAAAATGTCAATAGCGCTCCTGTGGAAAAAAAATTGTTGTACCAATATTTACCAAAGTGTGTTTTCTGGAACATTTTAATCTGAAGCAATTCTATAAAAACCAAACCATCACCCCAAAATAAATCCACACATATACAGTCAACTCATTTTTGGAAAACTGCTAATAATGCAAAATGGAAAAGAATAATCTCTTTAATAAGTGATTTTTAGAAAACCAGAAAACATACACAAAAAGCAAAAAAAGCAAAAAGTAGATCCTCATCATACAATACCAGCAAAAAGTATCCCATAATGGATTAAAGACTTAAATGTAAGGCCCCCAACCATGAAACTTCTAGAAAAACACCTAGGAGTGAAGCTTCTTAACATTGGTCTTGACAATACTTTTATTGAAATTCATACCAAATTCAAAGGAACAAGAGCAAAACTAAGAAAGCAGGATTATAACAAATTAAATTTTTTTCATAGCAAAAGATATAATGAACATAATTAAAAAACAAGCTGAAGAATGACAAGAAATATTTGCATTCTTTATACCTTATAAAGGGATAAATTTTAAATATATAAGGAACACACACTACTGAGTAGCAAAATCAAATAAATAAGTAACCTAATGAAAGAATGAGCAAAGGACTTCAGTAGCCATTTTTCAAAATAAGACATAAAAATGGCTGACATGTATATTAAAAAAATGTTCAATATCACTTATCATCAGAGAAATGCAAATCAAAACTTAATGTGATATCACCTCACATCTGTTAAGATGACTGTTGTCAAAAAGATGAAAGTATTGGCAAACATGTGGATAAAAGGAAATCCTTATAACCTATGGAGAGAACGTAAATTTGTTAGAGCCATTGTGAAAAACAGTATGGAGTTTCCTCAAAAAAATAAAAATAGAATTGAAGAAATATTTGCACCTATTGCATTGAAGTAGTATTTCTAATAGCTATGATATGTAAACAACCTAAGTATTAACTGACAGATAAGATTATTTTTTTTAAAATTATATATAATGCAATGATACATCATGCAGCTCTGTTAATAAAGAAAATCCAGCCATTTGTAGCAATACGGATGAAACTAGAGAACACTATGCTGTGTGAAATAAGCCAGATAAAAGACAAATACTTGGTGATCTCACTTATATGTGAAATATAAAATATCAAATTCAGTAACAGAGTAATGCAGATGGACATGAAGGTACTAGCGGTAAGAGTCATAGCTATTTTTTTTTCTTTTTCTTTCTACAGAGTCTCACTTTGTTGTCCCCAATAGAGTGCTGTGGAGCCATAGCTCACAGCAACCTCTAAATCTTGGGCTTAAGTAATTCTCTTGCCTTAGCCTCCAAGTAGCTGGGTGTACAAGTGCTCACCACAATGCCCAGCTATTTTTAGAGATGGGGTCTTGACGTAGCTCAGGCTGGTTTCGAACCTGTGAACTCAAAAAAATCATCCTCCCAGAGTGCTGAGATTACAGGCATGAGCCACCATGCTGGGCCCAGAAGAGTTATATATTGATGTGCTTGCATTGCTAGAACTAATGATTTAATAAGCTTAAAACCAAATTTAAATTGTTTATTATAAGTAAGTTAGGAATTGAATTAAGAAAATGATTGCAGATGGTGGGCAAAAGGGAACAGAGACAAGACAGAAGTGGATCAGAGAAATCGAAAATCTGTTGTAAAGGAACAGCATGAAGCCTGCGTTTTCAAGCAAGCTGTCTTGCCAGAGCTTAATACCTCCCCCTGTGCAACTTGACTCAGAGGTCACCGAGCACTGAGAGACAAGGCCTGCTGTGGTGGGGCTGCACTCTCGAAAAGAGTTAGTGCATTTAGGGAATTAGCAAGGGAATCTGGACTAAGTGGAGACAGGGTGAGCACTTAAATCTCATTAAAGAGAAAAAAAGTCACTCAGGAAAGATAAGAGGAAAAATATCTCCTTTTTTCTGTCATCTTGGCATGGGCAGAAGCACATTGTCTGAGCACGAGTCTTCCTGGGGGTTTAATGGCCACTTCTGAGATTTGTGTGTGTGTGGTCTAGTTGAGGTCTGCTTTGACATCCTGTTCCTAAACTGTGTTCCCTATTTGTGTTAAGATTATAAATAACTTAGAGTAATAACAGTAAGAGGTAAATTAGTCTTATTAACGTAGTTTGATTAGAAAATGCAAGCCCAGCAAGAACCCTAAGTAAGGGTTAAGTCTTCCCCCATTAGATTGATGATAAAACAGTGATGTGTGTAATAAAAGCAGAGCTATCCCAGAGCTAGGGACTTCCACTGGTCCTCACGCTCAGAGATGGACAGCCCCCTGACCCAGCTCGTGAAAAACTTTCTCTTTGTGTCTTGACCTTTCATTTTCCCTCATGCTCTAGTCCCCACCAGTCCCTGGGAAAGAACTCATGGTATAGTTTGGGACTGATCCCCAACAAGAAGAATAGAGATTATTAGATATATGTGGTGGAGAAAAAGCCTACAAAATTTTGCTTATGAGTAAGTTCCAAAAATCTAAGGTACAGTATGACAACCGTGGTTAATAATAGTGTACTGTATACTCAAGATTTGCTAAGAGAGTGATCTCAAATATTTTTAGCACAAACACACAAAAAATTATAACTATGTGAGGTGATGGGTATGTTAATTAGCTTGATTGTGATAATTATTTCAGTATGTATATGTATATTAAACTCCAGTTTGCACTCATTAAATATGCATAATTTTTATTTTCAATCATACTTAAAATGCTGAGGAAAAAAGAAGCAGCAATGCGACTACTCTCTGGTAAGTTTTTCAACTCTGAATGCTATACATCCTTTTTAAGTGGTATTTTAAGCATTTGTATATCACGGGCACTAACCAGTGCTGTTTAGCTTTGTGCAATCCAAATCTAAATACATATCTTTGTCTATACCATTCCATAAGCCACCTTCAAATATGTATGCTTCAAACAGCAAGGGAGACTGCTGCTTCTCAAGTCTGCCTGTGATTAAAGTCAACAAGGGAACCTTAAAAATAAAATAGAACTTGGGTCAGAGGTCTACCTTCAGAGATTCTGGGGAAGCCTATGCATAAACATTTTTTTAGCACCTTAGGTGATTTTCATTTCCAGTCAGGTTGACGTGACTGCTTTGAATTATTATTGCCTTTTACTGAAGGAGCACTCATTTATAACGACCGATGCAAAGGCATTTGCTTTTGTGTTTGTTCATTTCTTCATTCAGAAGCTGTATTGGCATGAATAAATACAACTAACCAACACAAAAAGAAAAATATTGCAACTGGAATATAATTGTACTTTTTAGATCTGTCTTCAGATATCAGAACAACAATGGGCTTAAGTCTCTCAAGTTTCATTTTGTTCATGTTCGAAATGGCAAAGTAAGCAGGCATTGATTTACTACAGAACAATAATACTTTGGAAAAGAAACATTTATGTTGAGTGGAGCACATTTTGAAGAGGCATTGCAAAATCACCACAGGCAAAAGAGACATGTTGAAATGTGTTTAGAACAAATACTCCAGCAAATTAGGAAAATGGCTGCTAAAAAAAACAACTGAAAGTGGGGAGAACAGAGCGAAGCTCTTTCGAATAACCAGATAAGAGATTATAAAGCTTCAAATTACAGCAGGACACTAAGGAGCCAGGAAACAAATCAAGCAGTAGAAGTATTTCTGAGTTAGAATCCCACTGTGACGTTTGTTGGTCTAAATGAGGAGAACGAGAGAGTAGAGATTTTTTACAAATAATTCTCAGATTTTTAGTTTGAAGAAATACTTTAGGAGGTACAAATCTGGAAATGTTTTATATAAAGCCAATATTTAAAACTAGAAAATTTAGATATCTGCCCAGGGGAAGAAAAATAAGGAAAGAAAGAAGGAGAATGAGAATAGAATATGAGAAACTGCTAAGTAAGTGATGACAAAAAGAAGAAATGAGATGAAGATGAAACCACAGTGAACCAAAATGGGAGAATTTCGTAAAGAGGAAGATAACAGTGTCAGTGTGCAGACACCAGAGAAGGAGAACTAGGAAAAGTTCCTTCCTGTAGCCACTAGGAACCTGTTTGTGACCTGCAACAGATATGTTACCTAAGAATGAAGGGAACCATTGTCAGAGTAGAGAATAAAGAAATGGGGTGTTGGCTTGTGAAATGAAGGTAAGGAATAGCAACACTGCCAAGGTCAAGAGAAAGCTTTTCCATGGAGAAATTTGTCAAGTTTCAGGGAAGACTGCAGGGTCTGATATAGGATGTGATAAGGGGAGAGAAGTGGGGTTTGGGAGGGGAAACGAAAGTTACAAGAAAAATCAAAGAATGGGGTAAAGACACAGGAGCATTAGCTTTGGAAAGGTAGAAAGTTACCTTTCTCCTCTGAAATAAGAAAAAGTTATTGTCAATTGGGTTGGGCGGGGGTACTCAGACATTGGGTCAATTAGGTGAAGTCCTTACTGCAACAAGGACTAAACTCCCCAGAACAAGAATGAATTTTTGTCTCCAATCTGCCTTTGGATTTGAATTGGAACTCTTCCCTGATTCTCCAGCCTTAGAGCCTACCTACTCTGTCAGATTTTGAATTTACCAAGCCTCTATAATCACATGAGTCAATTCCTTAAAATAAAACACCAATCTCCTCCCCTCCACCATACACACATACACATACACGTACACTTGTGTATATAGGTACATATACCAAATATGAAATTAATGTACCATGTGACAATTAAGTTTGTGAATCATCCTAGAAAAAGTGATATATACCCATTGCTGAATATCACTACTCTCATCAGATGGCCAACAGGAATACTTCAAAAGAGACCACAGTGATATCAGCAATGAAGTATGTAGCACTTTTTCTAGAATGAGTTTGCAACATGTCATATTGTATATAAAACCAGCTCTGATGGTCACTCCAGAAAAAGAGTTCCCAAATTGCTCTGAAGGGTGGGCTAGATGCTGGCATCAGTGCATGGCTTTCCAAAGAAGTACTTCACAAGTAACCATGGTGATATTAGCAAAAAGTAATAGCATTTTTCCTATGATAAGTTTGAGAACTTAATTGTCAGACCTCGTGTGTGGTTGTGTGTGTGCATGCACGCATATTAGAAACAAATACACGCATGTTCTGTTTTTTATGTTTCTCTGGAGAAACTTGAATCTATCAGGTTATCTGTTAAGAAGAAGTAGGTGTGTAAAAGATAGGCATAGTTTATCTACTGTAGGAAAAAGAACCAGAAGTACTGGAGGGTCAGTTGAAGTTCAACAAATTTATTCAGCATTTGCCTATAATTTTTTTTCCTGGAAATGATACTCTGAAAATATAGAAGAAAAATGTTACTGATGAATCTTTCTGAATTTTTCACTTATTTTGAGTAGAAAAGGATATAGTATAAATACCATTGATATTAATGAGTAGTTTTCCTTTGGCTATATATTAAAAGATATGGGGGGGGAAAGCCTAATGTCATACTTTTAACATGCCATCCTTTTCATGATCACAAAATACATGTCAAGAAATATCATAAACATTTGATTGGAATTGGGCCATTAGTTTAGTAACCAATCTAACATTCACATGAGTGTGAAAACTCTTGGCAACTGAGGGGGAAAAATAATCCCTGTCATCAGCTTGGTGTGTGAATGATTTTGACACCTCGTCAAATACAAATAGAAGTTTTAGGTGATTAATTACCTGCCATGACAAACTCAGACTCAAACTCCAAAAATACCTCACTCAATGTCAATCCAATTAGTAGACAGATGAGAGGCACCCCTGAAGTTTCATGGACAAAGAAGAGCAAAATCAGGAAAGAGGACGTTAATTGAAGATATAGCAAAATATATTTCTCATTGCTCCAGCATGTACTGGTATGTTTAGATAAAAGTTCAAAAGGCAGAGTGGTCCCAGGTAAAAAGCATTTTAGTAGATAAAATCACCCACATAGGGTAATTACAAAGTCCTTTATGACAGATTTGGGACACATCAATCTTTAAACTCCAAGATATTTCCTTTGAAGTCTGCAAAAAACTCCATTTCAATTTATAGTTATTTACTTGATAGGGTTTTACTAAGATTGTGATGAAGAATTAAAGTTGATTCAGTAATAATTATTGATGCCTATGGTGTCCTAACAGAAGTAATCATCACTGTGTTTTCTACTAAAGTAGGAACTGATTGCATTCCTTCTAATAGAGATGGCCTTTTTAGGGGAAGAAAGGATTCTCAGGTGAAAAGATAATACAGAAAGAAGTAGAAGTCATTTGTCTGGCAGATATTAGGAACTTCTATTGATGCATGACCTTGCTTCCACCAAGTTTATTTCAGAAAGAGAAGATTACACTGCTTAACAAAGTAAGATGTTGATAGAACACAATAATATGACCAATGTTCCCCCAATTCCTCCCTCTTCTCCTAATCCCATATAATGCAAAAGAATAAGTTAATTTATTAATAATCCTGATTTTGCCGATAGCCTCCCTTTGTCTTTCCAAGACTTACTCCTCTACCAAAAAATAATTGGGGCACTGTGCTTTGAAGAAGTAACTCCTTACTAAAGGAATTCTTTCTTGTGCAACAGTGAGAAATAAAATAAAGCAGTGTGTTCTGAAGAAATATTTTTTAACAAAACAGAAAGAATTGAGGAATATTTATACAAAGTTCCAATAGTAGTTATTCCCTTCTATTATCCCGTAAGGATCCTGGGGAAAGGTTAAGGGGAGGGAGTAATTCAATATTTATTCTTAAAAACTTCCTTCAATACTATTTAAAATATATTTTAAAAACATGAAAAATAAGTTTGTTATAATTCCAACATTTAAATGTTAGTCCTACAAAGAAGTTTAGTCCTTTTAATCCTTCACACACAGAGGCCATCACTGTTAACACAATTGATGTATATGCTCAGATTTTTCATGAATTCACAGAGACATATTTATATTTAGAATATATTTTGCACTTACCAAATCATCAAAATGAAAACCTTATTTCTCGATCCAGTTGAATAAGGGAGGCCCTATAATCTATTGGTCAATAGATATGGCAGATTTTACTTCTTCTTCCTTGGACATACTTAAAAAACTCCCTCTTTGAAATGAGTTTTCATGTTTTGTGAAGCCATGCAGAGAGGTCACATAGGTAATATATTCAGCAGCTCTGGCTAAGCTTTCTTCCAACAGCCAATGTCAACTGCCATCCATGTGATGAGCCATCTGGCATGTCCACCCCAGTGTTGCCCTTGAATTATTACTACAGTTACAACTGTCATTTAAGTAAAACTGCTTGAGAAAACCCAAGAGAGATTGGATTAGTTGAGCCCAGTCAACCCACAGAACCATGAAAGATACTAATAATTTTTTTTATATTAAGCCATTAATTTGGGGGGTGCATTGTTATGCACCAATAGGTAACTGAAATGTTCTGTTCATATTTCAACATTTCTATTAGTGGAATTATAAAGAATATGGTGAGAAGACATCATTTCATAATACAATTTGCAATAATTATTTTTTCTCTTAGTGGGACATAAATTAATGATTCAACTTCTAATAAAAAGGTCTGATAGTGGCATTTTTGATGTAATGAAATAAAGTTCTTTGTGACTCTGTGAATGAAATGTCTTATGTTTGAAATATGATGGGGCATACATAGAAAATTTGGTGAACAGTTTATGCAGACTCTAAATACCTAAGGTTTCAGGACTAAAAGTGGGCAAGGAACAAAAGAAGACTACAGATAGGGGTGACCAATAGCACAAAAATAAACAATATATGTCAAGTTTCTGGTGGAGCTAATAAGTCAAAGTGTTTGGAAGGATGTAGTCTGTGCCAGGGTCCCGTCCCAGGAGCAGGGTCCTTTAAGACGTGTGGAGCTGGTGGCAGTCAACTGAAGAAAAGTAAAGTTAAAAATGACAAGAAACAAGGAGACAAAACACACAGAATAGAATTTTCAAAGGTGGGAGCACCACCAGCTTGTGGGGTTTACTGTGGTGGCCCCAAGAGTTTGTTCCACTCAGCTTTTATTGAAGAATATTTGCTCATTAGCCCAGAGGGTAAGCTGAGGAAGGGAACAAAGATGTCAGCAGTTTCTCTAGGCAAGCATGTCAGTTCCTGTTGTCTCTATAATCATCAACTTTTCAGCAGCCTTGAGAAATCCAAACCCTGTGCCTCGTGTGGGGCCAGCCCCCTGTCTGTGGTCACACACACAGATTCCTAGGGGGAGGTGGTAATCCCCAAGAGTTCCCGGTGGAGTAAAACACCACCAGTGTCAATCTCCTCTGAAGAATCAGTGAGACAGAGAAATTTTCGACCACAGAGGGTCTTCCTCTGTGATAAGGGGTATGAGCTCTCCTACCCATAATTTCAGGGCTCAGACTATTCCCTTGATTTCTGCTCTTGAAAAATACAAATCCCCACAATGGATATTTGCTTTGGCTGTTGACTGGGCAGAAGACAGCCTGGTTGTTTCTTGCCAGGCCTTGCACAGAGCTTCTTCTATGGCCATTATTCCTTCAGAGAGTTTAGAGACTCATCATGGGTGTTTGCAAGCTGTATCCCCTACAGGTCAGGCTTCCAGGAAACTGCTCAGATGAGAAATTTAGCAATGGATGGTTTAAAGGTAAAACTAGCTCACTTTTCCTTATTCCACCTTGCTCAGATTATTTCTTTACTTTTCCCTTTTTCTCAGAGTGTTTTCCCTTGCTAAGAATGGGATCGTTTGCCCCTGTCCTCTCTGCAGTGAGGGTGATTTGGAGTTAGAAGTTTATATTCTGAAATAATAGCTATATGAAAGTATAGTTCTTTAATTACCATTTAACTTCATAAATTGTATAGCATTTTATCTTCCCCAATTTCAGTTGCTTTGTCTGACAAGACTATTTCTCCATAGGGTTATTGTGACAACTTAATGAAAAAAAATGCTTATGAAAGGAATTTTTAAATGTAATTTGATAAATTTTAAGGATTTTATTAATAATATTAAAGTGAAGGAAATGTCCAAAACTAATATAGTATATATACAAAAATCCCACACATAAAATCATATTTAATTAATTAATTTTGTTTTTGAAATGGGGTCTCACTCTGTTGCTCAGGATACAATGTAGTTGTATGACAATAGCACACTGCCACCTCACTCTTCAGGGCTCTGAGATTCTCTTGTCTCAGCCTCCAGAATAGCTGGGACTTCAGGTGCCAGCCACGATGCCTGTATTATTTTTTCTATTTTTAGTAGAGAGGGAGTCTCATTCTCACTCAGGCTCCTCTCAGATTCCAGAGCTCAAGCAAATACTCTGGTCTCAGACTCCCAGAGTGCTAAGATTACAGGCATGAGCCACCACACCCATATTTGATTTCAAAAAATTAACTCTTTTTGTCCCTAAGATAAGGGACAAGAAATCATTTCTATTATCCCACTCATATTCAAGATGTGCCAAACCTCACAACCGGCAGTACAGCAAGCAAAAGAGATAGAAACATATAGATTGGAAAGAAAGCCATAATAACTCTCCTTATCTTCCCAGAGGGAATGATATAATATACCCCAAAAAATCCCAAAATCGCAACAATGATTAATTAGATCTAATAAAAGAATTTAGCAAGGTTATAGGATACAAAGTCAACACATAAAATTTAATTGGATCTGTGAGATAGCAATCATTAATTAAAGAGAAAATTAAATAAATAGTGCTCTTTACAATATATTAAAATGTCATAAATTCAAGGTCTCAATATAGATGATGTGCTAATTCCCACAAAACCTATTTTTATTTTATTTTTTTTGAGGTTTATAAATACATGTATTTTATTATTCTTCATTACATTATTTCCCCCCCACCCCCCAGTGGTAAGACAGAATTTATTTACAGAAAAGAATACAGAAAACACTAAAGCTCCTGGTAGAGGGAGAGAATTCAAGTTGGGAGAGAGAAGCTCT
>CAUYON010211573.1:0-12270 GCA_963573935.1 Arctocebus calabarensis
ATTATGGTATATGTATACCATGAAATATTATGTAGCCTTAAAAAAATGGAGACTTTTACTTCTTTTACATGGATGGAGCTGGAACATATCCTACTTAGTAAAGTATCTCAAGAATGGAAGAAAAAATATCCAATGTACTCAATACTATTATGAAACCAATTTACAATCACTCACCCTTTCATATGAAGAATGAATCACAACTATGGCCCAAGATGAAGGAGAGAGGAGGGTGGTCTGGAGAGGAGGGGGGAGGTCAGATCGAGGGAGGGTGAAAGGTGAGATCACACCTATGATGCATAATGCAAGGGGACATGTCAGATCTATTAGTAGAGAGTATAAATGTCTCAACACAATAATTAAGTAAGCAAGATGAGGTATATATTAACCAGTGTGATGTAAGCTTTCCTAATTCTATATGAAATGGCACATTGTACCTCATAAATGCATTAATATATACATGATCCTGGAAGTGTTTATGACATAGTAAAAAATAAAATAAAAAAGACACTTCTTACACTGCTCAAAGAAAACAAACAAAATAACAGTCTTTCGATAAGTGAATGAATAGAGGTCTTCATGGCTAATTAAGAACCAAGCAGCGACATCAGAGCATGCTGATGCTGAAAAATATGTTTTGCTAAATGTGAGTTTGAAACACAATGTTTTAAGAGAAACATAATTAATTTTTAAAACATCATCAATGTACTAATTACAATATAAATATGTGGGAAATAGAAGAATTTATTTTAAACTTCTAGTCTAGGTTTCCCCAAGATGAAATGTGTCATTGTGTGTAGAGAAGAGAGGAGAAAATCGATGGTGTATTTTCTCTGACATGGATTTCAAAAATAAAGATCTGACCCCCAACCCCTACCCTGCATTAGTTTAATCTGATTAAATGCAAACATGGAGGGAACAGGGAAAGCTGGCGGCAATGGTATTCCCAGATTTCTATAGAAGAACCACAAGGACATAACAAGTTTAGGAGTCTCAGCATTCTGGTTTCTTGAGCATATCGCCTGCAGTTGGTACTTTGTCAAGAAACAAAGGCACAAAACAAATGGAAGACGGTCACAGTTGTGCTTTGGCTCCGGTGCTAATCCCCTTGCAAGTAAGACATTGGCTGTGGACTGTGGCTGATGGAAAACCTCAGCCTGAGAGGAGGGGCTCCCTCAGCCTGGTCTGTGTTACACCTGCTGTGAAGGGGAATTGGGGGGAGGAGGAAGGTGTGAAGGCGGGGAGAAAAATGTAAGGGAGGAGAGTGTAGGCAGATGAGAATATAATCAGTCAGGCACCGAAAAAAGAAGAGTTTTAAAGAGGACGGAGGATTATAGGAGTGAACCACACACAAGGGTGGTGCATTACCTGAGCTCACAGGTTAGAGACCAGCCTGAGCCAGAGCAAGACCTTGTCTCTAAAAATAGACAGGTGTTGTGGCGGCACCTGTAGTCCCAGCTACTTGGGAGCCTGGGGCAAGAGGATCACTGGACCCAAGAGTTTGTGGTTGCTGTGAGCTGTGACACTATAGCACTCTACCAAGGGTAACAGAGTAAGACTCTGCCTCCAAAAATAATAATAATAATAATTAAAAAATAAAGAGAACATAGGAAAAAAAGGATCCATAGGCAATTGACTGTGTCTTAAAATAGATGCATTCGTGTGTATGAAAAACATCTGAAATGTATTGCAGAGTTATTTGCATCAGGAAGCTTTTAGGAGTAATACAGGTGATTTAAAGTTTTATATAGAAACATATATATGTGTTTATATATAAATATATATGTGTGTATGTATTCTAAATTGTCTTAAACAAACCAAGAAAGTGTGAAAATGCTATCTCTTTTTCTCAATTCATTGGTATGTGAAGCCACAAAGACTTAACGTAAATTGGTAACGTATGCAAAATGTTTATCACAGCACAACTCACAATTGCAAAGATGTGGAATTGGCCTAAACGCCCTTCAATTTATGAGTGAATAAAGAAAACACGGGAGATACATGTATATATGTATACACACACACACAAACATACTGGGGAAAATACCCATTCATAGAAAGGAACCCAAACATGTCTTTGCAGCAGTGTGGATGGAATTTAAGGTCTTTAATAACATGATGTGTGGATATATACCCCGAATGACAGAAATGCCTTTCCTTTCTGTGATTTTGTATAATATATGTTAATGTGGCATCATTAGATTCCACATAATCACATTCTCCAAATAAGAAATGGAAAATATGTTAGAAACAAAAACTTAAACACGACCCTCTAAAAAACTAGAAAAGTAAAAGAAGTAAAATGTTTATTTTTTTCTTTCTAGAAAACTGGAACCTAGGTTGTAAAAAGCCCTGTAGCGTCCAAGTCAAGTGAAAAAGATCTCTGAAATTAAAATATTTTACTTGAGGCAGTGTCCACAGCACAGTGGTTAGGGTGCCGGCCACATACACTGAGGCTGGCAGGTTTGAACCCAGCCCAGGTCTGCTAAACAATAATGACAACTGCAACAAAAAAAAATAGCCGGGTATTGTGGCTACTTGGGAGGCTGAGGCAAGAGAATAGCTTAAGCCCAGGAGTTTGAGGTTGCCGTGAGCTGTGACACCACAACACTCTATGCAGGGTGATAGCTTGTGACTGTCTAAAAAATAAATAGATAAATAAAATAAAAAATTGAGAAGAAAGAATTGTGATTCAGGCTATACGTGCTGACTGGGTAGTCTTTAGTATGTCTGAAGAACAAAGAGAAGGTTGGAGGTTTTATTTAATTAATTAATTTATTTTTTGCAGTTTTTGGCTGGGGATGGGTTTGAACCTGCCACGTCCGGTATATGGGGCCAGCGCCCTACTCCTTTGAGGCACAGGCACTGCCCAAGGTTGGAGGTTTTATAAAAATGAGAAATATTATATTTTGCTCTTTAAGAAGGTTCGTTGACACTGGGAGAGTTTTAGGGAGTTAGCAAGCTTTGACTGATGAGTAACTGTGTTGTGTGAAACTGGTCTTTAGTCGTAACAGGTCATTGAGTAACCTTTAGATAAAACTGGGTTTCACGTTCCAGCGCCAGTTTCAGCTGCTGAGCTGCAGAGAATTCCACTCTTGGAGCCAGGTTATGTATCCTGAGTGGTTTTTCCCTCTGGCCTCTTAACTCTGTTTTACCCGGGCATGACAAGGATGGCCCAGAGGGGACGATTAACTTCCACTGTGGCTTTTGGCTTGTTCTGACTGTTGGATCACTAGATGAGAGAGGTGTAAGCAGTCCACATGGTAAGCAAAGTAAGCCTCCTGCTCACAGCCAACCAGGAGAGCAAGGTAGGATCTTGACTGTAGCCTTGCAAAGACCCTGAGCCAAACCATCTAGCTAAGCAGATCCGAGTTTCCTGACCCCCAGAAACTGTTAGGGGGGGAAAAAAAGTTTTTTTAAGCTGCCAAGTTTGGAGATAATTTAAAAATTAATATACAACTCCATCAGTGATACCCACTCTTCCAGGATTTTGAATATTGAGTAGAGTGGCACAAAGACGAAAGAGCTGAAGTTTCTATACAATTTAATAATTTAAAAATATAATATAAAACTGTAATTAAAATTAGTTGGTGTCAACCCATGAACCGGTAAATAAATTAATGGGGAAGAAATTTTATTATTATTGAATTTAGTATTATTATGCTATTTAATATAGGACATCATGTTCACAGAACCAACAAAAAACCACAAAATAATCTCAGTGGCAGCTGAAAATGCTTTTGATAAGTGGTATATGACAAAAAAGTGCACACAGAATATTCATGGGTACGACACAAAATTAATTTCAAATATGTTAGACACATTTTCTCATGCAAACATTTCAATCATATGGGAGAAAAATTCAGTTTAGAACTTTTCTTGTTACTGTAGTCTGAGATAAAATTCAGTTTAGAACTTTTCTTGTTACTGTGGAGGGATGAAAGATTTAAACACAGTGGTACTCAGGAGGGGCTCCTACTGGCTTACAAAAGCCAACAGCAAAATATTCAGGAATTTTATGAGTTAGTTTTGTTAGCAGCTTGGAATCAGTCACGATTGCAGCATTTCCCCCAAGAAAATCGGCAGCCACTAGCTACCAATCAGCCCTCGTTCCAAAAGCCAGTTAAATGGTTGCCAGCTTACTGATCTAATCTTTTAAAAATTAATTTATTTTTATTCGATATTGACAAATTGTGATTGTGTATGTTTATGGGATACAAAGTGATATATATATATGTATACAATGTGCAAAGACTGGATCAAGCTGATTAGCGTGTCCACCCCCTCAAATATTTGTCATTTATTCTTCCTGTTTAACTTGTCATTTGTGACACCGTGAATGGACCCGGAGGACACTATGCTACGTGAAAAAAGCCAGGCACAGAAAGATAAACATCGGCTGTTCTCACATATATGAAGCTAAAATAATCGAATACATAGAACCTGTGTAGGTAAAAAGAGGATTCTTTATTTTGAAAACACGGAAATATGCACAACTAATCTTGGAAGAGGTGAGTCCTTCTTGAGTGTAAGCTCAATGGAAATCACAATGGAAGATGTCAATATTTTGTAAACATAAAAAATTGCTTAAGTTTTTGAATGTTAAAATATAGCAGTGGTAGCAAAGAATGTGATCTGTGGGGCACCGTGCAGTTAAGAGTCACTATAGCTAATACAAAAAGAAAACAAATGGGGGCAGTGCCTTCGGCTCAGTGAGTAGGCCGCCAGCCCCATATACCAAGGGTGGCGGGTTCAAACCTGGCCCCAGCCAAACTGCAACAAAAAAATAGCCAGGGCAGTTTGGCTAGTGCCTATAATCCCAGCTACTCAGGAGGCTGAGGCAAGAGAATTGCCTAAGCCCAAGAGATGGAGTTGCTGTGAGCTATGACACAACAGCACTCTACTGAGGGTGACAAAGTTAAGACTCTGTCTCAAAAAAAAGAAAAAAAGAAAAGAAAACAAATGTAAAACACTAACAAGATACTGAAAGTTCACGTAGTGAAATTTCAAATTAAATAAGTGAAATATGAGGCATCTCACTATTAATCAAATAAATATAAATTAAAACACAAATAGATTTTATAGGTCACCTCTAAAACTGGCAATATTAGTTACAAATGATTATGCTAACAACTGCTGTGGGAAAACCGGCAAAGCTTATCTTGTCGGTTGAAATGTAAATTAACACAAGTTTTGTTTTTTTTTTTTTTTTTTTGGTGCTAGCTTTGAGTACTGTAAGCAAGAGTTCCCCTTTAGGATTCTGTCCTAGAAAAGAAATTAAAGATATGCATACAAATTTATATGTAATAATTTTTATCAAACAGCTAGTTGTAATATTTAAACTGCAAATGATCGACATTAAAACAATAGAGGAACATTATGTAAGTCAATAAAAATAGTGGCATAGGCTCGGCACCTGTGGCTCAAGTGGCTAAGGTGCCAGCCACATACACCTGAGTTGGCGAGTTCGAATCCAGCCTGGGCTGGCCAAACAACAATGACGGCTGCAACCAAAAAATACAGGGCGCCTGTAGTCCCAGCTGCTTGGGAGGCAGAGGCAGGAGACTCCCTTGAGCCCAGGAATTGGAGGTTGCTGTGAGCTGTGATGCTACGGCTCTTTCCAGGGTGATAGCTTGAGGCTCTGTCTCAAAAAAGAAAAAAAATAAATAAAATAGTGGCATACTAGGCAACCAACAAAATATTTTATCTGAGATGATTTAGGACATGGAAAAATGTTTACAGTACAAGATGAAACATAAACAGCAATAAAACATGTACACAAATTATTGTTGTAGTTAAATAATAAATATTGCATACATTGAAAAACAATGTCTGATGGGAAATATTCCAAAATATTAATATCATTTATTTCTAAGTAAAAGCAAGTTAATTTTTAATTTATGCATTTTCAAATTATCTTTATGTATTACTTTCAGAATGCAAAATTACATGCTAATCTTCAAATTAAAAAATGCTACAAACTGAATTATGTATTTCATTTGTTCTCATAAATCCAGAGAATTTTTATACATCAGTTATGGTGTTAATCGTTTTCATATATTTTGAGTAAACTTTTTACTTGTAATGTTTGTAGCCTGTTATCCTGGCAATAATAATATTTCATGTTTCTACAATGATCATTTTTTAATGATACGCCCTAAAATATTTTATGGTTACTATCATTTTCAAGAATAAAACACTGACTCATTTTTGAGGTCTCTCTGAACCGATTTTGAAGCAAACATTTTGAAATCAATTGTTTAAAAACAGCAAAACAGTATGAACCATACAGAAAGATCCCAGTTCTCACTTCTTGGAATATTGGGGAACACCTGTCAGGATGGTTTCTGGAATATCAGATGGCCTTTGGAATCAGAGTCATTAGTCCTTTCACAGGAAATCATGGCCATGTCACTCCAGGAAGAAAACAAAGCTGGAGCTTAGGTAGTAAAAGAAACAGCAGAATATCTGAATCTTGCTAAAGCTTTTCTAAATAACTACCAGTAGACACACCCCACACATGTCTGGAATATGAGAAAAGATCAAAGGAGTCCCATCATTCCACACTTTCATTTCTAAGAAAGCCTGGCTAACCAATAGTTACAAATCTACACCTTGTGTTCTATGTGTAAAAGCTAGCATCAGGATACCCTTTCTCTTAAATGATATACATTATTCTGTAAGAAAATGTCTACCAGAATGATTATCAAAAGATGTATTTCTTTATTTCTATAAAATAATATGCAAAAACCATACATGTCAAAAAAAATGCACCTATAAATTATAAAACAATTTGGAAGGAAACCAATGAGCCTTTCTTCGATATTTTCAAAACATATTATATCTAAATTTTAAAAAAGCAAGTATAATTTTTAAAATGTTATTAGAAGTGGAAGGCGGAAATAGGGAGGAACTAAAAAAACTAAAGGAAGAAATAGGGGTGTTTAATGTTATATTCATTGACTAAGGAGCGATGTGAGCAAGGCATTTACAGATTCTTCAAGAAAGACGAAAATATTTTATCATAGCATTGAAGTATATGCTTTTAGCAATAAGAAAAGTCAATCTAGAGCAGTGGTTCTCAACCTTCCTAATGCCATGGAAGGCATTATATTAAAAATTGCCTGACTTCAAATTCTATACAAACATCACAAGAAGGGAATGGCCAAAAAGTAATTAAAGAATACAATGTATTTGTTTTGTGTTGCAATAAGATAGTGATACTAAAAATATGAAATGTCATGCAAAATATGCATTATACAGTAGAACCTCCATAGTTGACCACCTCCTACCTTGCTTGACCACCTCCCTATATTGACCACTTCCCTACATTGACCACCTCCTTAAGTTGACCTACTTTTCATAGACCAGCCATACACGACATGTATGTATCAGTACAGTAGGTCTAGTTCTTTATGTTGACCATCTCCATAAGTTGACCAGTGTGTGATAGTCTCTTGGTTGGTCAACTTACAGAGGTTCTACTCTAGTATTAAATTATATATTAATAGTTGCCACAAAAATAAGAGAAATGCAATCTAAAAATTTCCAAATCAAGAGAAGGCAACCATGGACAACTAAAACATTTCTGACATACCTTTTCCCCTTTTTACCTCCTTCCTTAGGCCAAACTCCTCACTTCCAATCACTTTCAGAGTCCCAGAATTGTGGAGATGAGAAGGTGAATGGTCTGAATACAGGTGCAATCTCAAATTTGTTAAGTTAAAATTTAATACCCAAGGAGATGGTGGGGAGATGTGGGACCTGAGGAGGTGATTAGGTCATGAGGGTGGAGCCCTGAGGAACAGGATTAGTGCCCTTATAAAGCAGACCTGAAGCCATGTTCCCCTTTTGCTATGTGAAGACACAAATAATGTCTAGTGAAGCACAGAGAATCCTCACTAAAACATCGGATCTACTGACACCTTAAACTTAGACTTCCCAGCCTCCAGAATTGAGGGCAAGAAATTTCCCACCGTTTATAGATTACTCCCTCTAAGGTATTTTGTTGTAGCATCTGGAATGAACTAAGATAGAGAAGAGTGGGAGAGCAGACTCCGTTTCTTTAGTTGCATTTTTACCAATACTTGAATTTTAAAATAAGCAAAGGAAATTGAATAGATTTTAAATAGTTGATGTGAACTTCCCGCGTTCTCTTTAAATGTGTACATAGCAAGGGCACTGATTTTATAAAGCAGCAGGCACAATGTGTTACAAATCCTCAATGAGGATAGTAAGAGAAGTACTGGAAAATTCTGAGCACAAACCAGAGCTTGACAATAAAGGTAGACTGATCAAGAGAAGCTGAGGGCAAAGCAGCTTCAGAATCTGGGGAATTGAAACCCGACTTTTGTCTTTTAATCTGTGTGCACACATCTGCAAACTGTTGAGCAGATGCTATAGTAGTACCATAGGGAAATTGTCAATATTGATGCTGCCTATAGATAAAGGGAACTCACAAAGTAAAAACAGATTAAGCAAACCAACTTAAACTACATCACAGAATGCCAATTATGATCATTTTGAGGAACTTCCCCATGTGAATAGCTTTTTGTCATGCCTTTCCCTAGATTCTCATTAAATCTGTACCATTTAAATTTAATTAAAATTCATTCGATTTTATAAAATGATGAATTTTTAATTTCTTGATCATGCTGAGATCCCAACTTATAAAATGATAGCATCTTGCTAGCAGAGTTCAATCAAACAGATAAAATGTGCTTAAATAGCATTTTCTTTTTATGATTCTGATGTTTTCCATGGAAATTATCTATAAATGACATTTTTCCTCTTGCAGATTGTCACTATTTTATTTTAACTACTGTTAGTTTTCACAGTATACACAGACTGTCAATTGGATAAAGATACATTTCACTTTCTTGTAGAATCAGCCACTTTAAATATAGGCAGTCCTCAGCCTGGGAGTGTGCAACAATGTGAATAAACAAGCAAGTCAAAGAAAAATTTACAATATTTTGTCCAATCATTAAAAATTATTTTACTGTTAGTTATATGTGTATAGAAAAATGAACCATAGTAGTGTAATATAGTATAATTTAAAATATTAGAAATATTGAGGATTTAAGTGTTTTACTAATTTGTAAAATAATATCATTGCATAGTACATCTCTTGGGGGTGGGGCACAATTTTAAGAGGGACTTTAACAAATGTAATCATCATAACCTAATTCTTTGTATCCTCAATGAATCTCAAAAAATAAGAAGAAGAATTTAGGCTCGGCACCTGTGGCTCAACGGGTTAAGGCACCAGCCATGTACAGCTCAGCTGGTGGGTTCGAATCGGGCCCGCCAATCAACAATAATGGCTGCAACCAAAAAATGGCCAGGCATTGCGGTGGGAGCCTGTAGTCCCAGCTACTTGGGAGGCAGAGGCAGGAGACTCGCTTGAGCCCAGGAATTGGAGGTTGCTGTGAGCTGTGATGCCACAGCACTCTGTCCAGGGTGACAGCTTGAGGCTCTGTCTCAAAAAAAAAAAAAAAGAAGAATTTAGAACAATGACAACAACAACAAAAATATCAGGAGTAGTTTGAATAGTTCTTGCCTTCTTTTCGTTATATAACTTATAAATTAGCAAATGCGGGCAGCATCTGTGGCTCAAAGGATTAGGGCGCTGGCCCCATATGCCAAAGGTGGTGGGTTCAAACCCAGCCCCAGTCAAAAACTGCAAAAAAATAAATAAAATAAATTAGCAAATGCTTTTTTCCATCATGACTTAGCAAATTGCCTGGCTCTTTTGTGACCCTACGGTACACATTTTATTCTTTTGCTTTCAGGTTGTGAAACATCCCCAAGAGATTCTTTAATGTGAAAGTTTTGCTAGTATCAATTCTTCTAGAATATCTTAATTCTTTCTGTCACCACTGTTTCTCCTGTAACTACTTTTACGTTCTATCTGAATTCCCCTCCTTGATCTTTTGTCTTGGACAGGTTACTATTTTGACTTCTATTTTTGCAAAAACGTGTGTAATTGTATTCCTGGGGAGACAAGGAAGCAATGGAACAGCTTTGCTGTCTGTGCATGAAATTAAGAACAGGTGAGCAGTGACCCGTCAATGAAAGACTGTAAGAGAAGCGTACATCTCTTATTTCATGTAGTGCTCTGTGGCTAGTTAAAGCTGTGCGATACGAAATCACTCTCAGTGACTATCCCACTGCAGCTGGAATTTGAACCACGCTGTGGAAGGAGCAATAGCCTTGCACTGAAGTGTGTTAACCGAGAGCTTTTCACATCAGAATCATTCAAAGCGAAGGCTGCCTGTACAAGAGCAAGATTAGATTAAAAGTTAAAGGCTGGAAAACAATTTTCCATGTCAGTACATATACATGTGCCCACCTGCGCATTGGCTAGTATCAGAAAAAGTAGATTTCCATAAATATTACCCCATGTAAGGGAGCGCTTTCCTTATAATGTGGCAAATTCAGTACATAAACCCATAAATATATAAAATCTAATAACAGACAAAAAATACAGGACACAAACCTGAGATGTCTCGAAGAAGAGATAGGTAAATACAGACGGAGATTTCAACATCCACCTTTCAATGATTAATAAAAAAGAAATAGAAAATTAGCAGGAATGATCAAACTAAGAAGCCGCTGGACATCGTTGACGTCTATGGAAAACTTCACCCAGTGATAAGAAAGTACACTTTTTTTTTATTTATATATTTTTTTATTAAGTCATACACACATAGATCATGAATACATTTATGCATATGTGGGGTACAATGTTTTGATTTTTTTTTATACAATCTGACGTGGTTACATCAAACCAATCAACATAGCTTTCACCTCATTTACTTGATTATCGTCTTAAGACATTTATGTTCTACACTTGATGGATTTAACTTGTGCCCTTGCAATATGCTCCATAGGTGTGGTCCCGCCTTTTACCCTCCCTCTGTCAAACCTCTCCCCTCCACCCTCCCCACCCTTCCCCCTCCATTTCTCTCCTTCATCCTGGGCTATAGTTGTGTTCTATCTTTAATAAGGAAGTGTGAGTAAGTAGGCTTCATAGGAGTACTGAGTACATTGGATACTTTTTCTTCCATTTTTGAGATACTTTACTCAGGAGAATATGTTCCAGGTCCCTCCATATAAACATAAAAGAGGTAAAGGCTCCATGTTTTTTTTTTTTTTTTTGAGACAGAGCCTTAAGCTGTCCCCCTGGATAAAGTGCTGTGCTGTCACAGCTCACAGCAACCTCCAACTCCTGGGCTCAAGCGAGTCTCCTACCTCCACCTCCCTAGTAGCTGGGACTACAGACACCTGCTGATACTTACCAGGAAAAAGTGTGAAATACTGTAGGAAAAGTTAAACAAAGCCTGTATGAAACCCTAAAACATTGCTGGGACAAATTTTAAAAGACCTAAATAATTTGTGAGATATATCAATGCTCCTGGAGCAAGAGACTTAATTGTAAGATGTTATTTCCTTCAAATAAATCTATAGATTTACTGAAATGTAAATAGAAATTCCAGTAAGCATTTTATGAAATTGGCAAGCTTATTCTAAAGTGTATATGGAAAAGCGAAGTAAGTGAAATATGGAAAACAATTTTAAAAACGAAGAACAAATTTTGGAGAAAAAGAACTTTTAGAAAACATAAAGAAAATAAGTTTCTTGTCTGCTCAGGGTGCCATAACACATTACCATAGCTTCAATGGGTTAACCAATGGATATTTATTTCTCACACTTCTGAACGCTGGAATTCCAAGATTAGGGTACCAGCTTGGCTGGGTTCTGTTGAGAAGTTTCTTCTTGGCTTACCAACAACTGTCTTCTCATTGTATGCTCCTATGGCAAAGAGAGTAAAAGAGAGAGCTTGAAGTCTGGACTGTCTTCTTTCAAAGTCATTAAGGCCATCGTGAGGACCTCGTACCCATGACCTCACCTGAACCTAATTACCTCCCTAAGCCCGATCCCCCAACATTACACTGGGGGCTAGAGCTATAAAATTTTGGAGGTGGTCACAATTCAGTCCATAGCAATAGGCTAAAGTGAATCATCCCCTGTAAATATGTATTTTAGAAACTTAGTAACAAAAAATGGCTTCTATAGTATCATTGTTGTTTTTTTTTTTGAGACACAGCCTCAAGCTGTCACCCTGCATAGAGTGCTGTGGCATCACAGCTCACAGCAACCTCCAATTCCTGGGCTCAAGCGAGTCTCTTGCCTCTGCCTCTCAAGTAGCTGGGACTACAGGCGCCCGCTACAACGCCCGGCCATTTTTTGGTTGCAGCCGTCATTGTT
>CAUYON010211577.1:0-16031 GCA_963573935.1 Arctocebus calabarensis
ATTTGGCAGGTGCCTGAGGTCCCAGCTACTTGGGAGGCGGAGGCAGGAGACTTGCTTGAGCCCAGGAATTGGAGGTTGCTGTGAGCTGTGATGCCATAGCACTCTATCCAGGGTGACAGCTTGAGGCTCTGTCTCAAAAAAAAAAACAAACCTATCCCTACATTTATAGCTAAAATCTTTATTTATTTATTTTCAATACGGGGCCTCACTCTGTTGCTTAGGCTGGAGTGCAGTGGGACCATCATAGCTCACTGCAGCCTTGCACTCCTCAAGTGTTTCTTTTACCTTAGCCTTTCAAGCTGCTGGGAGTACAGGTGCATACTACTATGCCCAGCTAATTTTTATTTTATTTTATTTTTTTAGAGATGAGTCTTGCTGTGTTGTCCAAGCTGGTGTTGAACTCCTGGGCTCAAACAATCCTCCTGCTTCAGCCTCTTGAATTGCTCAGATTACAGGCCTGAGCTATCACACCCAGCTAAAATAATGTATATTTAATTTACAAAAAAATCTAAGACTGGATTGGAAATATAGGGCAATGAATAGCTATATCAAACTTTATAGAATAAATACAAAAAACCCCAAACTTTTACAGAAATGAACAATTATAACTTCTCCAAAAGGGTTCAAGTTAATCTAAAATATTTTACTAATAGAGTAGATGATAGAGAGTTTTCAAAAGGAAGTAGAAGATTGACAACCCAACAACTTTACTGTCTTTGAGATCAAGGGACAATCTGTACTCATTAATTAAGCTTATATTTCTGAGTGGAAAATAAGAACACACACATATTTTTAGTTTTTAAGTGAAAGATTGCTTTTTCAACAATAACATGTAACTTTTTAACCTTAATTTTGTTTAAAAGAATATATGTATAGAGTAATAAAAGTCTGACAGTTCAGGCAGCACCTATGGTTCAGGGAGTAGGGCACCGGTCCCACATACTGAGGGTGGGGGGTTCAAACCCGGCCCCGGCCAAACTGCAACAAAAAAATGGCTGGGCGTTGTGGCGGGCGCCTGTGGTCCTAGCTACTCGGGAGGTTGAGGCAAGAGAGCCCAGGAACTGGAGATTGCTGTGAGCTGTGATGCCAGAGCACTCTACCGAGGGTGACAAAGTGAGACTCTGTCATTAAAAAAAAAAAAAAGTCCAACAGTTCAGAAGTAAATAAAAGTAAAAAGTAACTCTCTCTCACTCTCACACTCTCCTCTTATTCCCTGTAGGTAACCACTATTTGCATTTGACATACTCTTCCACATCTTGATGGAACAAAATGGTTAATTTAATGACATAATAGCTCAACAAATACATTAATTCTCAAATCAGAAAACATGTATTTCCATTTTTGAAGAAAAGAAAACCACACTAAGATAATGGAGGAGAACCCATTGTCCCTATTCTTTTAGCTGCCATGAAGAATTTTCTCTAAATACTCCTAGCCTTTCCCCAACCCTTTCATCCTCCCCACATAAGTAGATGGTAGGCAATAGCCATTAGTCTACATTCTCAACTGATGGGGGGTGGAACCTTCCTTCTTTCCACTTGCCTGAGATACTTGTCTGCTCTGCAAACTCAAACTATACCTGGGACTGGCTAGAACAAGAAGCACTAAGCTACATTCTACATCCCAGTGTTTATTATTAACAAAGATAACAGTTTGTTTTTCTACCTGCTTTGTTACTTCTCAATTGGTTTGGACCTGGTGTAAGAAAAGACTTCAGTCTAAATATTGAAATCAAAATTCTAGAAAAATAAAGGCAACAAGGAATGGGGTGAAGGCAACTGAGAGATAAATACAAATAAATGAAGAATAGCCCATATGATAGAATTTTCAAAATGCCATCAAAGTCCTAAAATGGGAGGGAGGAAAAGTGAGAGAAAAGACCAGGCAAAAGATCCTGGAAAAGAACCCGTAAATGAAAACTTCAGTTATGGTGTTACTTGCTCAAGGTCACATCTGTGTAAGTATTTGGCATCCTGCTGATGCTCTTCACTGATGAGAAGTGACTCACCAAGATGACAGAGGTTCTGAGCTGGGCATCTGCCAACCCACAGGACAAGATGGCTCAGAACGGACCCTCAAGATGTACAAGCTCTGCGGACACCAGCAGAGGGGCCAGTGCCATCTGGCTGATGTCTGAAATTGAAGTACAAAGGCTGTTCTCCAGAAGTAAAGCTTACTTTAAGGTCATTTCTTGGGGAAGGGCTGGGGGATGGAAATAGATTATAACTATAGAAATCTTTATATAAATATACTGTCTGAGGCTGGATCTTTGAACAGGGAGAGGAAAAGCTAGTAAGGCAGTGCAGGACATCTGTTTGAACAATAAAAACAGAAATATTACACATTATTATCCTTCTTACAGATTAACCCAAAATGATCATGAACCAAAATCCTCAGCTAACTCAGAGCACACAGGAGGAAAGAGATAGGGACACATTAAAGAGTCTGTTTCCCCCCACCCCCCAAAAAAACAAAAAAAAACCAAATAATTTCCTGAGTGTGTTGGGCTCCTGGCCTCCTCCTTCAGTCTAATGTTCTTCATTTGAACTCATTTGAAGGCTGAAACTAAAACTGTCTATAAAGCAGTGTCTCAAATAATTACAAAAAGGGTGAATTAGGTTCCTACACTGTTCTGATTAGAGAGTAATGTGCGTAGAGTTTTAAAAATGAATATTTGATGCAAATGGCAGGATTTTCTTCCTGTTGTTTGCTTGTTTACTTTTTGGGTTTTTTTTTTTTTTTGCAGTTTTTTGGCTGTGGTCGGGTTTGAACCTACCACCTCCGGTATATGGGGCCAGTGCCCTACACACTGAGCCACAGGTGCAGCCTGCTTCTTTGTTTTTATGACAACATGGACGATCCTAAAGGACATATGTGAAACAAATAAACCAGGCACAGAAAGAAAAATACTGTAAGGTCTCATTCAACCTGTAGAATTGAAAATAGTCAAATTTATAGAAACAGAGAGTAGAATGATGGTGGCCAAGGGACAGGGGAGGAGTGGGGAGTCCTTGATCAAAATATACAAAGTTTTAGCTATGCACAATGAATGCATTAGCGTGATGACTATAGTTAACCATTTTGTACTGTATACTTGAAATTCACAAAAAAAATGGGGAAAAAATAAAAAAAAGAAAGACAAAGAGGAAGAAAAGAATGGTAACCATGTGACGTGATGGCTATGTTAATTAACTTGACTGTAGTGATCATTTCACGATATATACATATATCAAAACATCAACTGTACACCTTGAGTATATACAATTTTTATTATACCACAACAAAGCTGAGGAAAAAAACAAAAAGAGTTGCAGTACGAACTAAGATTGAATTGAGTCAGAGTAGGGATGCTGTCTGATTTATCTCTGTCTGTGTCCAAGGCCCTCTCTAGACATAACACATGCTCACTAGCTGTTTGTTGAACAAATAAATGAACCTCTGCTACCAAAAAGATTAAATTAAACACTCCACCTTTCCTGATTACCCTTTCCTAGATATTTCCACGACTAGCACATTTTCTTTCCAAAAAAAAAAAAATCAATGTGACCTGTTTTTCCCCAAGCCTACAGCATATGTTTTTGAGGATTGCAGTTGGAAATTGAAAACAGGAAGAAAAAACCCCACCTACACATTTCCTAGAATTACTGTTTCTGTTCCACATGGTCAGAAACACAGTGGTTACCTGAATCAATACTTTTCAGTAGTGCATAGAAGTTTGGGAAATACTGGAGTTCCTCAAAGTTGTCTTCACTGTAGGTTTTAGTTCTCCTTTCCAAGCCATTAGGCAAGGTTAAGGTGTTAGATACCGTTTCATCGTTTTCTCCATTAGTAAAACCATCTTGGATTGTTGTCATCGGGGTCTGCAGAAGGGGCAAAAAAAAGTCAATAAAAAATAAGTATTTTGTAACAACTCATGAAACTCCCGATTGATTCTTGCCTCTGTGATGCCCCTGAATATGAAGTGTAAGAATTCCTCCTCCTTTGTTTGCAAGATCCTACAGGTTCAAACCCATTTCTGGGTATATATGCTCTAGCAACATGGAAAGGCCACTGGGGCTTAGAAAAAGGAGCTCTACCTTGAGGAAAACCACTTGAAAACCTTGGCTCCTGCTGAGGGGGGAAATAGGGAATTTCTAGGTTCCTGCCCTGGCCAAGTTTAAGTTCTCGTAAGTCTCTCTGAACAAAACTGCCTTTCAGCAAAGAGAGATTTCATTTCACAGAATCTACCAAGAGGGTTAGTGCCGGGACACACCGGAAAGACTGTCAGAATTTCTAAAGTATAGCAGAGCAGTCACACTTGGGAATTTCTCAATGACAGTTCAGGGGCTGTCTAAATGGGTACACAAGATTCTTTATTTGAGAATTGATCTGTGTTTGACGTTCCTCATCTGACTAAATTGCCCATTCTCCATTGAGTGAACTAGACAGAAATGTAAGAACTGTTCTTGCTTCTTCTTTCTTTCACTCATTCATTCCATCAGTAGTTTTGAAAAAACATATCCTAAATGTGTACATTTCTCTCTCTACTACCACATTCTATTCCAAGCAGCCTTTATCTCTCACCTTCCAACTGCTACAAATCTATTCCCAGGACTGCAGTTTTTACATTATAGCCAGTGTTATCTTTTTTCTTTTCTTTTATTTTCTTTTTGAGGCAGAGTCTCACTATGTTCCCCTTGGTAGAGTACTGTGACGTCACAGCTCATAGCAGCCTCTAATTCTTGGGCTTAAGAGAATCTCTTGCCTCAGCCTCCCAAGTAGCTGGGACTACAGGCACCTGCCACAATGCCCGGCTATTTTTCTTTTGTGACAGTTGTCCTTGTTGTTTAGCTGGCCAGGGCTGGGTTCAAAACCACCAACCTCGGAGTATGTGGCTGGCACCCTACCCACTGTGCTATGGATGCCAAGCCAAGTGTTATCTTTTTAAAAATCGGATCATGTAACTGCTTTGCTTAAAATCCTGTGTTTTCCCAGAGCTGTTACACTAAAGGTCAGAACCCATTTATGGCTCATACACTCTGCATGGTCTGGCCTGGGTCCACCTGTCCAGTCTCTCCTCTCTTTGCTGTCTCTTTCCCTGCCAGCCACAATGCCCTTGTTTCAGTTGCCTGGATACTCCACACATCCTTTTCCACATGCTGCCTCTCATGTTCACAAGTTAACTCCTATTTGACCTTCAGTTACTTCCTCAGAGAAGCATCCCCTGAGCCTAAATCCCAAACAGAATCCTTTTTTATAAGGTCTCACAGAACTATGTTCCCTCCTTTAGAGCACTTGATGCAGTCGTAATGAAAATACACAAATATAATGAAAATGCTGTTTAGAGACCTAGACTTAAAGCTTCATAGGAGCAGGGATTGTACTTTTATATTTATTTATTTTGGGGGGAAATGAAGAGACAGAGTCTCATTTATAGTCAAATTGCATCTGCTGGGAGAGATGGGAAAGGGTCAAAAGTCTCTTTGGATTTATCGTAGGACGAATTGTTAGAAATAATTGTATTTCCCAGAATATGCCTTTCCTTTTCACTTTGGACTTATTTATTATTGGCACACAAGGTACCAGAATCCACACATGATTTTCCTTGTTCAATAGGATTATATATTTTTAAACGAGCATGGTATTCATGGTGCATGACTCACGGTTGGCTTTCAAGAAATATTTGTTGAAACACTATTTCACTGGCATTTCATGTGAATTGATGCTTTCAGATAACATGAATAAACAGGTCAAGCATACAGTTTTAGAGATGAGTGAACAGAAGTACATAAGCAGAGTAAAGGATTATGAAAACAGCTATGCCCTTTTTAGTTCAGACCAGTAAGCATGAGTGAAAGTCATGAGTTCTTTGATAAATCTAAGAAGTTTTTTTAAAGTAGGCGAATCTTCAAAAGCTGTTTATGAAGACAGCAACTGGTAGGGATTAGAAGTAGAGAGAAAAAAAGAGTTTTTAGGCTATCAAGGAAAAATACCCAGACCCAATTTCTATTTTCTAGCCTCTTATCTAAAACATAACCATATGCTTATATACTCTGTACTTGAGACAGGCTGTTGGAGGAGATGAGGAGCCCCGGGTCTGGGTGTTCTGGTGAAGAAAATCATAGGAGAGGTGAGGAGTGTGATATCCTCCTACAGTCAGCTTCATCTAGAGTTTTAAAAAGAATCCAAGGTGAGAAGAAAGATCTCAGTAGCTTGGTTAACGTCAAGGAAAAGAAGAAGCAAGGAGTCCAGAGGGAATGGGAGGATACAATGGCTAAATCTGGGTGAAAAATGACAGATGGGCACCTAACCAATGAGAAAAAGAAGGAGCAGCAGAAGGGCACAGTCTGGAACAGACACGCAGCATCTGGCAGCTAGCTCTGAGGAATGCAACAGCTGGGGTGGCAGAAGATTGGCTCAACCCACTTCTTTTTGCAGGGGCTGGGGACAGATGATGACATCTACTGTGAACAGGTGTTGGATACCAAAAGAGCTATGAGATATTTGATTCCAGTGCACTGGAACTGTACAAATAGTTGTTATTATGTGATATTGTTATTTCAGATGTTATTCCATATATGTATTGTTTTGCTGTGTGGCATATTGTAAGATACAATCTTTACTATATAATAGAACATAACATGTAAACTTTCAGTTATTTTCCAAGTAGAATTCATTTGCATCTTTTGACATATTGCTATTTTATAACTATACTTTTTTTAAGAGACAGAGTCTTGCTAAGTTGACTAGTCTGGCCTCAAACTCCTGACCTCAAGGGATTCTCCTGCCTTGGCCTCCCAAAGGGCTCAGATTACAGGCATGAATCACTGTGGCTGGCCTTAAATAGGCTAATAATGCCACATACCCCAAAAGTTTTTTGGCATCAGATGAGGTATAATTATATACAGATATAAGTATACAAACACACACACAACATACATATGTACATACCACTTTTTCTGGTATTTTGCCAGCCTGACTCTCAGGTCTGCTTGTGGGTTTACTGGGATCCTGCTCATAATTGTTGGCTTCCTTTGAGATTAATTTTTGTAAAACTTCTGCTACTTCATCTTCTAGCGTGTGCGCTTGACTTTCTGTGATCTGTTAGAAAGAAGCGAAGCATACGTAACTGCTATACCTAGTCTTATGACTTACAACAAAATAATCAGGACTGAACTCTATAGCTAAACATGTATTTTTCAAAGAGGAACCCTATGAACTTTTTCAGACAGCCCCGGCTTTTGCCTCTGCTGCGTACTGGCTTTTTAATGACTGCCCAGGACCCCTGGAAGTGTCTCTGTCTGCTGAAACCCATAGGAGCACTTATGTTGAGTTGCTTCTCCAGAGCTCTGGGTCTTAGTGGGTAACCTTTGAAGCCCCACAACATTAGCATCTTAATAAAGCCTGCCATGGCTGCTCAGGCCTGTGGAAACATGCTGAGGTAGATTTGGCAACACATGGCATGCCTTTGCTGTGTTAGATCCTTTATGTTACCACATGTCTCTTACCTCTGCTGGTTATATATATCTTAACCACCCTCCCAGGCTCACTTCAAACACCTCTCCCTCTGAAGCTTCTCCTACTGCCAATTGGATATAGCTGGCTCTGAAGTAGCTTGCATTATGGGCATGTGTGTACTTGCCTAGTTCTTTTCATGGACTATAAACTCCTAAAGGAAAAAATTATGCCTTATTTGTCCTTGAACCTATGGTACCTAGAATTAAGTAGATGCATTATAAACATTGGAACCCAATGGCTTGGCTTCTTAGCATACTTCACACTATACTAAGAATTTGGTTTATTCTCATGCATGTGACTTACGAGGCCAAGATTCAACAGTTTAGAAACAATCTTGTCAAATACTCCTCTGTCATTTTCCTCGTAAATCCTGGTGGCAATTTTATGGACGATGTCTTCAGCAGTTAAAGGAGTTCCATCCAGTTGATGAAGGCCATCTGGATCATCTAAACAGAACACCCACATACCATGGTGATCCTAGAACTGTTTCGTATATCACATCATATTTATAATCTATACTTTGCTTTTGTATTCTCAGATATGTTTGAGATAATTTATAGTGGTGCTTGGTCTACATTACCTCCTGGTTCATAATAAAATTGGTCTTCAAGTTAATAAGCTAGGATGATGATGAAAATTTTGAAAGTTTCTTATGTGACTATCAGAGGAAGGAAGAGCTGAAGAAAATACAAAAGGCCTTTCCATTCAATAGTATCACTAATAATGGAAACAACATTATACTTTTTAGTTACACAGTATATACAGTTGTATAGTATGTCATGATATTCAAATCACCCTTCTACATATTATATAATTTGATATCCCATTTCCATAATCTTGCCACAAGGCAAATTCCTTGGGGTAGAGGTGGAGAAAGCTACCTCACGCCCAGAATCAGAGAGTGTATACTGAAGATTTGATGACTTACCTGGAATAAATATTTATTTATAACTGAACATGTGTTAGAGTGTGCTTATGGAAGGCAGCCTAATGTGACTAGCCCCATTCTCCAGAGAATTCATTTATTTAATGTGTCTGCAATTCAAATTTTTGAAATGTAGCAACAGATCTGCAGAAAGTAATATGTAAATCTCTGCAGAGGAACATGCAAATATGTGTCATGGGCTTTCCTGAAATTTGGCAGTAAAGCAAGGGCCCATCCGGAGGGAAAGGGTTAGTGGCAATGAAGCATTGCACCACTCCGCAAAGAACTTTCAGGAATCCATTCTTCTTCTCCAATCTATACCATACTAAGTGGATCAAGTTTATAATGCACTTAATTCCCTGTTACCTCTAGGCAGATTGGAAACATCAGATTTTTAGCTCTAGTGATACATACATGTGGTTACCGACATATCCTTGAAATATTTCCTAGAACTATCAAGTATCTATTTTCTGGGATGGTTATGAGGATCAGATGAAATAAAATACAAGCATCTTGTAGACTGCAAAGTACTGTGTGACAGTTAATATATTATTGTTATTGTGTGCAGTCAATTTGTATTTTGAAATAAAGGAACTATAATTATCTTCTAGAGAAAATGGAAATTGAATCCCTGGCCAGATTCTGCCCAAATAATCCTCATCGTATTCACTCAAAGAAAAAAGGACCTAGTATATCTTTTCTGAGTCTGTACTTTTCCCCCATGGCTTTTGAGGATTCAGACAGGGAATTTCTCTCATGACCTATCTTTCATATTCTATGGAAATGGAGGTATATGTAGCCTCAGGCAGAACATCTGCTTGTTTTTCATGAAAACGAGTGGGGTAATTATACTCAGAAGATTGAACATTCTCCATCAGGATATAATTGCTGAGCTGTGAGCTTTTGGAGCCCTGAGTCCCAGCATGGCAAAGGAGCAAAAAAGCCCCTAAGGAAAAATAAATAAGAAGAAAAAATCACTTCCCCTCCTAGCTGGCTGAAAATTGGGTTCTTCCTCTATTTTGCAGGAGCAGAGACTATTATGTTGGTCTGATTTTTCCATTTGTGGGTTGCAAGTCAGCTCTCAGGAGTATGTGGAGCAGAAACTGCCCCAGTCTACGCAGGGGTGGAAGAATTTGTTTCTCTTCCCACTTACCCCACAGGATCTGAAAAAGGAAGAATATTGGTTGCTAGCTAGAGTTGGAAAATAACTGAGGTAGTGACTGTTTTTCAGTTCATTTACTTCACAGCGGGGAGAATGTTAGTAACTCGCTGAAGAAATAGCCTCTTTCTTTTCTGTACTGCTATATCCTCTGGAGCCAGGAATTTAGGTCTCCCTTAGCAAAACTTTCCTGGATGGGGTTAATAGTGAAATACTTGACTACCGCTCCTTACCTTCCACTCATTTCCCTTTGCCCTTCTAAAATAGACAGGATCATTCAGAATGACTTCTCTATTGCTCATGAAGGGGTATTTCACCCTCCACATAGAGCTGTGGTTCTCAACCTTCCTAATGGCACGACCCTTTAATACAGTTCCTCATGTTGTGGTGACCTCCAACCATAAAATTATTTTCATTGCTACTTCATAACTGTAATTTTGCTACTGTTATGAATTGTAAAGTATATGATATGCAGGATGGTCTTAGGTGACCTCTGTGAAAGGGTCGTTTGACCCCCAAAGGGGTCGTGACCCACAGGTTGAGAACCACTGACAGGGAGGAAACCCAAATGTGGATTCAACATTTGTAACTTTTGTTAAGCAGTCACAACAATCTGAGTGGATATCAAAGGGCCACGTCCCAGGTCATCATCTGCCCAGTTATGTTTTGAATCCCTAACATCTAACATAGCACTTGGCATTCATTTGTTTAATAAATTTTTATTAAAGTCTTAATATGTACCAGATACTTGAAATAGGTTAGGCATGGTCTCTGACTGCACAAAACTTATTATCTAGTTCATAGGCTGATGCATAATAATTCTCAACAAATATTTGTCAGGTGCACAGCTTTATAAAAGAAACTTGGAAAAACCCTATATCATGCATACTAATAAAATACTAAAAGGAGAACTGAGGGACCCTTGTAGCCCAAGCCTGTTTGGAAGTTTTCTAAAGGTGAGAGTAGGTCTGGGAATGTACCCTGCAGAAGTTATTCTACTGTAACTACATATGGGATGAAGACTACATGTCTCTCATGTTCTATTCAGCTTGTGGTCCTAGGCCCGCTGGATCCAGAATTTGCAGGGCATGAAGGGAGACCAGAAGCTTATCTGTCCATAAATCATCTCTCTAAGAACTTTGGCCCAACCTCTCAGTGATCTCAAATGGAGTGAAATGACACCTAGGGTAAACCTAAAACCATTAGGACTAGGACTTGGTAGCTGCAAACATACTTGGGATGGTAATAAAATGTTAAACAATTTAAAAGTTACCCAAGTTAGTGGTTAAATTCTATACAGATCTGTGACTCTGTGTGTACATACAACTAACCTGACCAATGCAGTTGGACAAACATTACACTATTTTTAAATTTATTTTTCTTTGAGACAGAGTCTCACTTTGTCACCCTCAGTAGGATGCCATGGCGTCATAGCTCACAGCAACCTCAAACTCCTGGGCTCAAGTGATTCTCTTATCTCAGCCTCCCAAGTAGCAGGGACTACAGGTTCCTGCCACTAGGCCTGGCTATTTTTAGAGACAGGGTCTCACTCTTGCTCAGGTTAGTCTTGAACTCCTGAACTCAAGTGACCTGCCTGCCTCTGCCTCCAAGACTGTTAGGATTATAAGTATTAGCTACCACACCCGGCCTTATTTTTAAAATTTTATTAAATCAAATGATCATTTTAGTCAAAGTTGACTGTTTCATATGCAGTTATAATCAGGGTCTCTTTATTTTTAGTACAAATATTTTAGGTTAAAAAGTAGAATTCAAGAGTAAAAGGACAAATTTCCCTGAGTATGTATAGCAGGGAATATAATATGTGCCAAAATATAAACCACTGCTGCCACCCCAACTCAGAGATATACAACATACTTCTGAATTCTCCTCAGGTTATTATGTCCTAGGAAAGTCCAATTTCATTGTCCATTATTTTATGGAAGAAATATTTAACATGATTCTCTTGTGGACATGGAACAGAATAAGGACCTGGAAGAAAGCCTGTATACTCACTCCTTTTCCTTCATTCTTTTTTTTTTTTTTTTTTTTGGAGACAGAGTTTCTCTCTATCTATCACACTGGGTAGAGTGCTATGATATCATACTTCCCAGCAACCTCAAACTCTTGGGCTTAAGCAATCCCCTGGCCTCAGCCTCCATAGTAGCTGGGACTACAGGTGCTTGCCACCAGGCCTCACTAGTTTTTCTATTTTTAGTACAGATGGGGTCTCGCTTTTCCTCAGACTGGTCTTGAACTCCTGAGCTCAAGGACTCTACCGGGCTCAGCCTTTCAGAGTGCTAGGACTTGTACATTCGCTCCCAAGCACTGATCCTCAAGTCAGAAAACATTTGCTTCTTCAAAGCCTACATAAAGCATTTCATTTATTCCTTCTTATATTTTTTCATTTGTTCATTCATTCATTTATAAATTCATTCAATGAATTTATGTGCATCTAGGCACTGGGGCTACAATATCTTTGTTTCTTGTGAAGTTTTCAGTTTATTTTTGGAGAAAGACATTAATCATAGGCAGTCACACTTATGAAGGTAAAATTATGAACTACATTAAGTGTCATGAAAGAAAGTGACAAGAGTTCTATTAGCTCATGTGTGCTGGATGAACCTAAAAATGTAGACAGGAAATCAGTTCACACAAGAATGTGGAAGCCACATTAAGGATTTTGGTTTTTAGTCTAAGAGAAATTTGAATCTACTAAAAGGTTTTATGAAAAAGAGTTGCATGCTCAAAACTGTGTTGAAAAGGCCACTTTGCCACATGAAGAATGAGTTAGAGGTAGGTAAAAAGCAGTTGCTGAGAGAATTGTAGATTTTGCTACAGTTCCAGTGAGACATGAGTGGTGGTGATAGAAGGTAGAGAAAAATAAAATTGAGAGATAAATGAGAGGTAAAATTAATAAGATTTCATGGCTTAGAATTTGAGAAGTGAGGGAAAAAGGTAGTCTGATCCTAGATTTCTGTCTTGAAAAATTGGATGGGTAGTGGTGCCTTTCCTAAAGATTAAGCACTGAAAGATGGGTGGGTTGTAAGGTGAACAGAGATAAGTTTGAGATGACCAAAGGAGAAAGGAGATGGCTAGGAGAACACTGAAAAGGACATAGTGGTTAATTCACATTTGGGGGGACTACTTTACTGATAAAATTATTTGAAAATTATGATATTTTGTTTGTACTAATTGTTAAAATTAATTGGAATGTTAGAATGAATTCAATAACATAAAACAGTAAATTTTAAAAAATTTTTAAAGCATCAGTAAAGGAACTTTTAAATGGAAAATAAAATTTAAGACTGTGGAACTGAGGCTTTTCTCGCTATCAGTAAATTTGGGCTTTATATTAACTTTAGAGCTGACTAATGAAAGATTACAAGTATAAAAAAAGATTACAAGTGTATAAGAGATCTTTTTAAAGTAGAGGACTTTTTCTTAATCTATTATGGGAAACTCTAAATGAGAGCAAATATACTATGTAGCAAAAAAGTTCTTTTTTATCATTTACCTTGAAATTTACGATCCAATCCAGTCTTTGTAGAATCATAATCCTCAGTAAGTCTTCGATTCTTAGTGGAATCAACATCTTCCACGTTCAGTTTATTATCATATGAGGAGCTTCGTATGGATTGTTTCTCTTTTTCGATTTTTTCCTTTTCTGTTATTGCCTTTAGCAGATTCAAGTTATCAACAAAAGAATAGTTGCTTTCACTTGGCTTGTTTTCTGAAAGAAAAGCCCCCAAATCCCACATACCTATTTTAGTTCAGATTTTCATAGCCTACATTATTTAAATTAACATCAGCATGATTTCTTTGTACCTGGAGGGTATGTGTTTTTAATCTTATCTGCTTCAGCTTCAGCAATCTGAAACATATAGAAGATAGACCTGGTTTAAAATCATTGCTCCACTACTTACCAAGTATAACAGTCAAATGACTTAATTTCCATGCAACTTAGTTTTCTTGTTTGTAAAATGTAGGTAATAATTCCTATCTCAAAGCATCACTATAAGGATTAAACGAGATAAAATAAAGGGAAGATGCTTCATAAATATTAATTCTTTTCTCCTATAACTTTGCTGAAAGATTAATCTCTGGTAAATTAAGCAATCTTACCATAGAATGGGTATGATGTTGAGCTTACTGGGTTATTATACAGTCATCTCTATGTATCATACAGAACTCCATGTATGTAACTGTTTGGAATTTACCAAAACTAGATTTCCCATACTAATTTCTATCAATTTAATTTTTTTTTTTTTTGGAGAGACAGAGTCTCACTTTATCGTCCCCGGTAGAGTGCCATGGCGTCACACTGCTCACAGTAACCTCCAACTCTTGGACTTAGGTGATTCTCTTGCCTCAGCCTCCCTAGTAGCTGGGACTACAGGCACCCGCCACAATGCCATTTAAAAAATTTTAATTTTTTAAAAATAAATCTTTACACTCTTTTTTGTTTGTTTGTTTGTTTGTTTGGAGATAGAGTCTCACTTTGTCACCCGGGATAGAGTGCTATGCCATCATAGCTTACAGCAACCTCAAATTCCTGGGCTCAAGCAATTTTCTTGCCTCAGCCTCCCAAGTAGCTGGGACTAAAGGGGCCCTCCAGTGCCCACCTGTTTTTAGAGACCAGATGTGGCTCTAGCTCAGGCTGGTCTCAAACTCCTGAGCTCAAACAATCCACCCACCTCGACCTCCCAGAATTCTTTCTTTCTTTTTGTTTTCACATCTCAGCTGTGGATAAACTGTCAATTTACAATTAAGCTCCTGAAGTCTGTATGTTCAAAATGGCCAAAATGTCACAGCATAATTACACTATGTAATCATAACTGAAACAAAATGAAAATAGCATTTGTAATTTTACTTTTGCCTACCTGTTCATTCAGAGGTCTTTCTGCACTTAATTCTCTATTATGTAGAGATTTGTCTAAAATACACACAAATATAAATTTAATTGTGCGTTGGAAAGACAAAATATATCTTATTAAATAAAATCATCAAAACAAGAGAAGAAACAAGTATTGAGAAATATTCTTGGATGACTATGAAATAAAATACACATCAACAAAAATATCAAAATTATACGATAGCAATAATCATCAAGGTTGCCTTGTTTTTTTATCTTGGTCTGTTTCCTTAGTTAATAGAATCACACTTTTTTTTTTTCTGATCAGAAATCAGACTCACAGTTCAAACATTTGGCTTCCCGGCTATTCGCAACTAGAGAGAGAGCCTGATTTGGATCCGTATTATAAATAGAGTATCTCCGGCAGGCTGTGAAACAACTAGAAAAAAATCCAAGCCACTTTAGGTGAAAAAGATACCTTTTCCAAATAAGATCTTTAGCAACAACCCATGTGATTGTTTTATCCTTTAAAAGTGAAGGAAACAAATTGTCTTTTGTCTCTGAATTCAGAGTGCTCTCTCCATCCCCATTCCTGGATATGATTTGATCGTTTTCCATGAGACAGGGTCATTTACATACAGCTCACGGATTACGCCAAGCTTTTCCCGGAGAAGTAAAAGGGACGTGGGGGAAAGAAAAGGGTCCACATACCTTGGCTGCTTCCCGGTTTGGGAAAAGCTTGAATTGGGCTAATGTGGAACACCCACACCAGAATCCAAGTGCCGGTCCAAAGGAACCCCATTCTTTCACGCTCCGCTTCAGAAGCAGCCCGGCGCCGGGCTCCCGCAGCTGAAGCTTTTGTTATGAATGAAAAGGAGGCGTAAAGCCGGGGAGCGCCAAGGGGGCGGGGGCGGGGCGGGGCGGGGCGGGGAGGGAGCCTGGCCCGGCCGGCGGCGGGTGGAGCCCGCGCCGCTCCCGCGGGGAGGGATTGGAAGGGCTCCGGGCGCTCGCGCGGCGGGTGCTCAGGTGCGGGGAGCGCTGTCCGCCCCGTGGGTGCTGAAGTTCCTGTGACGCGGAGCGGGCCGCGGGGCCGCTGGGGCGTCGCGCTACTCCCGCTGCCTCCTGGAGAGGAAGTGAGGCAGGAAGCGCATGCTCCGTGCACGCCGGAGGCGGGAGGGGGTGGCGTCAGAGACTCCCGCTACTCCAGCCCCGGGAATGGGCGCGGGAGGGGCGGCAGGGTCTGTGCTGCAGTCCTAGGGATGCCCCTGCGCGCGGGGTCAGCTGGATTGCCACACGCTAGACGTGATTGTCAGAACCTCCTAAGTAGGCTCGGCGCCTGTGGCTCAACGGGCTAAGGCGCCAGCCACGTACACCTGAGCTGGCGGGTTCGAATCCAGCCCGGGCCGCCAAACAACAATGATGACGACTGCAACCAAAAAATGGTTGGGCGTTGTGGCGGTGCCTGTGATCCCAGCTACTTGGGAGGCGGAGGCAGAAGACTCGCTTGAGCCCAGGAACTGGAGGTTGCTGTGAGCTGTGACGCCACGGTACTCTGTCCAGGGTGACAGCTTGAGGCTCTGTCTCAAAAAAAATAAAAA